>BOPP01000227.1:0-41320 GCA_017312745.1 Gryllus bimaculatus | reverse complement strand
TTCATATTGCATATCTTCTATGTTAATTGGCCATCGCTCTTTTCTACTTGGAATTTTTCGGGGCACTGATTTTTCAAACTTTGTAATGTTTCGTTTCGGCCACAGCGTACCTCCGAAAGTTGTCTCTTTCCAAAAATGATTTAATATTCGCTTAGCATTTTGGCAAAAACTAGATGGGCCTCTGGCGCCTGTTTTTCGATACTGCTACTCATATTAGAATTTAAAGAACCAGACAACAAAACATTGTTCTTTTCCGCACAAATGTGCGCGACGCGCGTAACATATGCAACTTCCTCGTTGCTCAAGAAACCAATTTTTAAAACTCTTAGCCTACACTATCACTTGTTCACGACGAGCAAATGCTCGCGAGACATGATTAAGTTCTTCGGAGACATACTTTTTTATTCATACGAAATGGAGCTTCTGCTCAGTGCCGCGGAGTAGACACTTTGCTCCGGAGCAAGTACAGCTGAGCAAGTGCTCATTTTTATTCATTTCACCCAACATGGGAAACTCTGTGCCGTCCTGTTTTTCTTACCACTAGTTTTCTTAATGAAATGGGCTCATTAAAAACATCTTCAAAGAAGTTAAAAATTTTAGAACAATTTTTTGTGGAATTTGGAGACAATCGTAGTCGCCCGCTCGGGTTTTGCTTCCCTTGGTGAACGTAATTCCAGGCAGTTGGATGCTTATATTATTTCATATTTCCCTGTTTCGTTTCTTACATTTGAGCTTTTGTTATATACTTACGAATTATTATTCTAGCAAATATTTAAAACCTTATTGAAATAAAAATTGCTGGCCTTCAGGGAATATCAGATTTAATGCAACAATGGCTCGGCAACTATGAGTCGGTAGCTATTTTGTGAATTACGTCGTATTGTTGGGCCATGATTTACATGTATGAAAATCAGTTATATTGTCAAATTTGTTGATATTTGCTTGAAATTATTTAGTGCACCAACTGTACGGTTTGTCATGAGTTTTTCAAAAAATGGTGTCTGAGAGGTGTTAATTCGGAGAGAAATACAATTGTGTTATAAACAGTATTACACAACTATTACGAAAGCCGAGAAAGTACGTGCTGTTTTAGCCCCACTAGTTATGTTACTTTCGGCAATGGGTACATTTGTGAGGCAAGGTTTGAGCCAAGCGACGGAGAGATAAATCATATTATTACACGTAATAATTATTATATTTATTAAACATTGAATATAATATCAAAAGTGTATTCTTGCACACATAAGCGATGAAAAACATTGTGCTTTTATTTTTTGAAAAGTTGCACCTTGCGTGGTAATTGGTTTCGATAAAAAAAGGTTCATAAAAACTTTTATTCTCTTTAAAATTTAATTTACTCACTTTCCTGCAGGACATACGATTAAAGAGGTTGAGAGAAAATCCCTGGGGGAAAAATTGGCCCTCCCGGATTTAGTACAGGGTCTATAAGGTAGAAAACATAGTTTTAATTGGTTCCTGAGTGCATACAGCATATTTATAGAAAAAGTTCTTATCGCCTTTTTTCAGGTAAACTTTTTTCATTAACTACCAACAGGATAATTACCAAAAACTGTAGTTTGTGGCAGATCAAGAATATTCTGTCAAACTCGTCTTCTAAGATAGGAGAAACGAGGGTTGCCTTTTATATTTCAGGATTAGAGAACAAAAACAAATATTAATCATCTAAAATCACTTTATGGTTTTTCAAAATTTTCACCATGAAGATCTATACACTTTTGCATGGGTTTGAACCAATTGTCGAAGCACTTTTGCCACTCTGATTGAGGTATCTCCAAAACATGCATTCTGAATGCAGCAAACGCTTCTTCAGATGTCGAAAAACGTTGATCTCTCAGTTTGTTTTTTTACGTACGGGAATAAAAAGAAGTCATTCGGTGCCAAGTCAGGACTATACGGCGGGTGACTAATCAAATCGATGTTTTGGGTGCTCAAAAATGCAGTTGTTTGAGCCGATGTGTGAGAGCTCGCATTGTCGTGGTGAAGTGTGATCCGTCTTCGGCGGTTGGTTTTCCTGATTTCTTGGAAGACAGCTGGCAAACAAATCGTTGTGTACCACTCAGAATTGACTGTTCTGCGTTGTAATAGTGGTATGGTTGCGACATATCCAGTTTTTACGATTTTGTTCATCTTGAAACACCCATACAGTCGACTGTTTTTTACTTTCGCGCTCATACGCGTAAATCCACGATTCATCACCTGTCTCGATGTCATAGACGTGTTTCGAAGCACCACGATCGTATCTTTTGAGCATTTCTTTCGACCAATCGACACGAGCCTTTTTTTGTGCGATTGACAAATTGTGTGGGGATCCAACGCGAACAAATTTTTTGACAGTCAAGTGTTCATGCAATATTGAATTATGCTGGTCCCACTAATGCCTAAGGTTGTCTCAATCTCACGATAGGTCACATGACGATCTTGCAATATCAGTTCACGCACAGCATCAATGGTTTTCGGAACAACTGATTTTGGACGAGTTTCCCGAAATTCGTCTTGGAGTGAACTACGACGACGATTGAATTCACTATACCATCGATAAACACTGGTCTTTGATGGAGATTCATCGCAAAAATTGAATTAAGTTCATCCATGCACTGTCGCACGAAAATGTTCGCGATTTAATTCCATTTTTGGGCCAGGATGAATCTTTTAAGTTATTGTAAACATAGCGTTCGTATGTCATCAAAACGTTCTGAGTACGTATAACCTCAAAACATTCAACTTTACGATACAGCTGTCAGTTGCCAGATTGCATCACCAGGGTTGCCAAATCCCGAAACATAAAAGGCAAACTTCGTAAAACGTTAGTTATTGTTTTAATAATCTAATATTGTTTTAAGACAAAACGTGAGGTCCAAAGATGGATTTCGTGTGTATATTTCTACTTTGCTGGATGGATTTCGTGTGTCTATTGCTATTTTACATGTCTACTTTCTATTGGTGCTAAATTATCTTCTCCCTCATACAATGCATACAGTTTTTACTGTTATTTGACTAAATAAATCAAAATCTAAACAACATATACTTTCTGGCATTACTCTTAACTTGTAATTTTCGAAAATTCAGAGGTCAACAGAAATGAATACGAAATGGCGCCGTTTTTTATAAGCATTCTTTGCTTTACTTGAAAACATGATAAAAAATTGATGTCGTTTTTAAGAAATTAAAAAAAATTGACTGCAAGCAATTAGAAATTACGCAAACACTACTCGTAATTTCAAAAAAAAGTACATATACCCTTTTTACAGATATAAATAAAGTGTTGCGTCAGAGGTAGTGATAAGCCACAAATCACTATTTTACAGGAGAGCATATTGAGAACATTGACATTTTAAAACAAGCAAATTTATTTTAATTAATAACATTTAAAAACAGTTAAATGAAGCTGGTTGATATTTTCCTTGATAGACACAAGCCACAAAACCAATGTGAATAGTATTATTACTCGCGTAACTTTTCTTGAACGATGACCTTGCTTCCCTGTCTTTGGCACAATAAGCAAATGAAGGCAAACGCTCGCAGTGAACACTAATGACAACATTCCAAACACATCTTCACTGGCGCGAAATAGAAACAATTTTCTTTTGAAGACGATAACTTCTATCCGGTATTTTCTCCAAAAATCTAAAGAAATGATCAAAGCAGGTATTACAGAAGTTACGTCGAACACCTGAGAAAGTTAGAACGTTGAGAAGGCATGACTTATTCTCCAGAGATTGGCATTACTTAATAAAATCTAGTGGCAGATTTTGTAACTAATACCCCCACTCTACACGAATTTCTTCAATCCATCGTTCAAGAAAAGTTGCGCGAGTAATACTTGCTTAATTACTCTTACCTCTTCAGATTCTGAAACACTGATTTCGGGATTCCATGAACTCCCACTATTACTAAAATCGATGTTATCTCCATCTTCTGCAGCCCTGAAACCTTTTAAATCATTTACTTCGTACAAGATCGTTAGTCTCCTTTCCTCGGTCGCCATTTTCGTGTCGCTTATGTCTGTGTACTCGTATCAAACATATTTCTAACGCAAAGAAGTACATTCGCGTATAATTTATTCACTGGCCGCTGGATATTAGTGAATATCAAGAATTCAGAGACATCTGCTGGAAAGCTACTCTACCAATATGAAAAGTGAAAATCACCAAGAGTGAGACTTATGACTATCTCTGACGCGACGTTTCAATTCTTTAGAACAAATTTCATTAAGGAAAAAATCGGTCTTCATTGTTGTAGTTTTACATTCTTTCTAAAAAAAACATTTAATCCAAACATTTGGAGCCTTTTTTAAGAAAATATAGAAAATGTTGAGGCTCTGTGTAAAGTACCCTTCAAAATCAAAATATCCTCGCGAGCCACGTATTCTCGAAGACTCGATTAATTTCACTTGTATATCTGCAATACCTAGTCATTTTCTCAATTACATAAATGGTATTTAAAATTTAGCTACGCATTCAATTCACTTGGTTCTAAGAAACAATGTTCTACCAGGCTGAACTCTAGTGCTTTTAAAATTGTCTGTTTCTTTCAAAAATCTTCCTAACATATATGGCTACGCATTGTGCCACATCAGGTACCTTGGACAACCAACATTTTATACATGTCCAAAAAAATTGAATAGTTCTCAAAAATGTACTGTTAATTAAAGAAGTCATAAATGACAAATGCTTTGAGTCTCATTGATTCAGCGCCAGAAAATGGATTGAATTGGAGGTGTGAAGCGAAGCAGAGGTTGAGAAATCTTTAAACTTCTGAGTAACCTATTACAGTAGAAATGTGTTCAATTTCTAGGGTACACCAGAAGGAATTCGACCATTACTCGTTGAGGCGATATTCCCTCCAACGTGCCCTGGAAGTAAGTTCCCAGTTATTATTATTGATCCTAAAAACTGAGTAATTACAGTAACTGTAGACCTGTTGTAATTGGTAGATGTTTCAGAATCTGTGCCAAAGCGTGGCGTCTCTGAGAGATGTATTTCTTGGATCCCTATCAGCGGCGTTACACAAGCCTCGAAGCGACTGCGTTGGGGGCGAAAAGGTGGAAACCAGGGGAAGAAGTGGTGGAGAACTGTGTTTTCTGACGCTGGAGCTTTTGTTTGGGAAGGAAACCGTATTACGTACTTGGAACGCTTTTGCCAAATGAAGGAAGAATTAGTACTTTTCTGGGGTTTTCGTACCTTTGATGGACCAAATATAATTGCCCCCTTAGCTTCATTACATGCCTCTGAAATGGCTGATGTGTTGAAACACGTTGTTACAAGTGTAATAGATTATTACAAGAGTTCTGATATTAATATTCAATATCTGGATTCGTTTCGTTCTCAGTTTGCTGCGAGTGTCATGAAATATTCTGTGAATGCAAACTTCTACTGTATGTGGCCCAGTTGTGCCAAAGACCTTTCTCCTGTATATCATGCTTGGAAACTTGTTGCTGGGAAGGTTAAAAATATTCCGTGTTTTTCGAAACAAGAAATGATTTCCATTGTGACTCGAGTATGGGAAAAAGATTTAGATATACAGTTAATGTGTGCTGAAGTAATATCCAGTTTGCCACAAGTAATTAAATCTTTAATACTACAGAAGGGTTGTACTCCAAAGGTTAAAGTTATGTATTTTGTCACTAATACTGAAGAACTTCCCAAGGAAACCTAAGAAATGAGCAGTACCGGCAATAAAAAACTAACGTCCCGTTCTTGTTATTGGGTGATTCCTATGTAGGTGGTCCACAATTAAATAAATTAGTCGCTTCACAATCTCAGAAAAAACTGTACTTTGTTCTGATATTAATAAACCCATTTTGTAAAGTTTATTGTACATGGTTAACAAATATATCGACCAAAGGTAAAAACTTTGTCATATTCTATTCAAAATTCTTTGTAATAATCTCGCCTGCAAAATTAATGGGGACTTTGTCAAGAACGTTTACAGCTCCTAGCTCTGTTACAAATAAAATTGCAAGCCGGATGTCCGTTAATGAGCACGTAATAAATGCCAGAGCTGCAACTTAAGCACGGAGCTACTGAATGACATAGACCTTGTAATAATTTGTTTCCTTATTCTTCAGTTTGGGCTGACGTAAAAATGGATGAGAGCTGGAAAAGATAAAAAAAACAACTAACTTCTCGCTCGTATTATTGGGTGATTCCGATGTAGGTTGTCCAGAATTAAATAAATTAGTCGCCTCGCAATCTCAGAAAAAAATGTACTTTGTTTTCGTAGTTCAAATCCTCTTTTTTGTTTATTGTAAGTGGTTTACAAATGGTGGCTGGTTTGTTAATTTTTATATTTATATATATTTATATATCATACTACCTATATCATATCATATCATATCCTAATATATATATACTACTAATACCTAAACGCCATATACGAGTATATATAACGTTAGAACATCGCCAATATCAACCCTGTAAATTCGAACAAAATCAGATAATTCGAACAAAATTGGGGAAGGAGGAAAAGTAATTTAAAATGCTTATTCGAAGTGTGAAGGAAGGATTTTATAATTACTGTAGAAGTGAACTTGGGCTTTTATTTCTTGGCGCGTGAGGGCCTGTCTTCACGATCGTCAGTACTGCTCGACAGGGTCGCAATCATGCGACATCTAGCGGCACGTCCGAGAAAGACCGAAATGCCGTGAGATATTCCATCGTGTGACAGGCCCTCACGTCTCAAGAAATAAAAACCCAAGTAAAATTATTGAGACACAGGTTGTCGAAATGAAACGTTTATAGCATTGGTAACTACGATGTATAACACATGTTCATGGAGCAGTAATTTTCACTTGGGGAAACTTGCCAAATCGTTAATTTTCGTTTGCCGTAAGGAACTAAATTCTCTTGGTGGTGCGATCGCTACGTTACGTGGTAATTTTTTCACAACACACGCATTGCATTGTCTGTTAACCCTATTGATATATTTGTATATGTAGGTACATTTTTCGGATAATCCAAACAGATCAAAGCACAAATTAGTTTGGATTACAGGGGTATATAACAGGGGTAACATTTCATTTTATTATATTCATATTATTTAACATATATATATGTTACTCCTAAATTATTTCAGTAGTATACAAACCTTTTGCGGCTCTCACATGCAACGATCTTTATAAATGAGGTATCTAAAGAAAGATAATTTCACAGAGACGTGATGAATTGCACATTGACTTTGAAAAAGTATTTTGTTTAAAATTAACGCTTCTGAATATTCATTGCAAATGCAACCTGCAGCACTCTGTCAGCTATATCTTTAAATAACTCCTAATCGAAGCGTTCTAGGGTCTTAAAAAAAAAAGATTTTCAGGCCAACGGCCTCAAAGAAACGTGCCTTCCGCCGTAATCTACAGGATGAGATATTCTCGAACATTCTATTAAATTTTTGCTGATTCGGTACTTATCGATACTTCAAATGCAAACTGTATTTCAACCATTGGTGGCCATCTTTGTGACGTCACGCTTACAAGGCTTAGATTACTTTATCTTATACTATTTATGTTTTTTGTATACACCATGGTTTCCGCAGATTGACGAGGTATATTTGCAAAATTATTAATTGAAGATTCGCTCTCGCAGCAATAACTGGAAGTAATATTAATAGTTGTTTGATGCGGTCAGATGTTTGATACCGATGAAGACTGTTTGTTATGCGTGTAGTGAAAACATTCATTTAACGTTTTGTCGAGGTCTACAAGTTCTGTGTACCTAGTTGTGGAGGAATGTGGGTGTACAGTGAAGAGTACAGGCGTGTCTTGTTGGGTTCGGTTTGTAGTTTACCTGCACCAGTATTTTCGTTATTAGCAGTGATTTGGTGAAACTTTCAAATGTGCGTGTTCAGTCACGTAGTTTTCTCAAGCTCTTCTCATATTTTTGTGACTATCAAGAAAAGCTTACTGTCAAATAATATTGAATAATTTAAATATTTTTAAGAATTGTTAATTGTTCCAAGAAATCTCTTGATAATACTGAATAAATCTTTATTGAAAATTTCTTTTCAACATCAATTGCATTGTTTTTTATTCTTATTTGATATTGTATTGTACATTGAAAGTTTCCTTTATACATTTTTAAACAAATAAATAAGTTTCGTTAACAACTTTCCCTCTTAGAATGGAAATAGGAAAGGGAAGAGTGGGGTTTAACATGCGAGAGTTCTCGCAAGGGTGTGCAGAGGTAGGGGAAAATTCGTGATCAGGTACAAGACAAAGAACAAACTTTTTAAATTAACTCAAATAAAATAACTTGAAACAAATGAACAGCGAAAATCAAAGTGCGCTACCCTACAATACTCCGTGAATTAATTTTAAAAAGCAACCAATTGTAAAATTATGGAAAGAATAGCGCAAGTTACTCGACAGCTGCCAACGATCAAAATTCAGACGAACGATTTAATTGTTAGCGGTGTCTGGAAGTCTGCACTCAATGCCCAGCTATAAACTAATATTGTAAGTAATACACATTTTGATGTTAAACTTAAGGTGTCGGTTCGCTAAGATATTCAGTACGTAAAACATATTCCCATGTACCGAAGTGAAGTCTAAGCGTACTGAATTGTTTGTAATGGTATCAAACGGTTTGACTACTAAAAATGGTAAAAATATTAGTTGTATTATTTTTTGTCTCGGAATTGCTTTTCTTGAGATACGTAAAAACGCTCAAAATAATCCTTTTTAGTAGTCAAATAATTTTTCAATTTTCGCACCCCAGTAAGCAGGCGCCTTCTTGTCCCAAAACTCCAGTTCCTCGATTTTGATTTTTCAGTGTAATTTTTGAAAGGGGTGGAGTCAAAGCGTTAACTTGTGCTTCTGTGTTGATACAGGTAACAGTGTAGTTACTTTACGTAAAATGTAAATTATAAGTAGCGTAACACTGAAAATTTCTGTCCTAAAAATTGTAATAGCGGATTTTTTCAAATTTTCAACTGATGTATATGTAGGAGGACGAGATAAAATGTTGTAAATTGCACATGCAAAAGATGTCCGTTACCAGTTCACAGTATAAATGTCAAGTTCGGGAAAAATGCTAATCTTTCACTGAAAAATCTGCGAAAACAGCTAAATCTGTGTAAAAAATGTGCATGACGTAATTTAAAGAACTAGTTGTGAAGAACAAATTTAATTTGAAGCCAAATTTTGTATCTTCAGTATTGTAGTTGTAAGATGCAGAAAAAATGTCTAAATTTTGTATTTTCAGGAAAAATCGGACATGTGCCAGTTTTATACGTGTATTTCGGTCGATTGTTTCAAGAAATCTGAAGAAAAAAATTGAAGCTATTTTGGGGAAACTTTGAAAATGACTCAGGGACTTCATTTGATTTACCTCCTAATTTATAGAATTCTTTTCAAAATCGCAGGGATTCAAGTCAGACCAGATCGCTCGGAGAATTTTAATTTTATAATAAAATGCGTGTTTGATGTGGAATAAATCCCCAAAATAGTTTATTCGCAGACGGGCGAATCTGATTTTTAGAAATCTGATTTTTTAATATTAGGGAACCACAAAAAGTAAATTCTGGCTACGCCATTTGCGGAAGTACTGTACTACGAGAGTCGTTCGATGAGTAACTTGATTCGATATGAACGACAACAAGGCCTTCTTTTTGAACGCTCTCGGTCCAAAGCTTTTCCTCGTTCAAGATTCCTTGTCCGAAGTAGCGCTTCCCTGCGGCGCCGGGCCTCCGCGTGTGACGCGTGGGAAATAAAACGCCAAGCAATGTCGACGTAGTATTTGGGGCTTCCCTTCTCCTGTTTACATCTTTTACTACACTGTAGTAGTAATAATATTAAATTAAATTATATCCTCTTCGTGTTACTGATCATTCTGTTCTCTTCCGCTGTCCGCACTGAGCGCGAACGCCCAGGCGACTTCTGCTTCACGGCTGATCCAGTTGTAACCCAAGGCAATAGCCTGTTGCGATCGGGTATCGAAACATCGAAGTATGTATGCAAAAGCCGTCGAACTGCAATAGCAGAGTCGTAACTTTTGAAGAAATGTTTAGCTGCGAAAACACGAAGATGCCCAGCCCACTGCGCCATTACCTCTGAAGCTGACGCTCTAAGCTTCAAAACACCAGAGGACACCCGCCGCCATCCCACTCCCACCGCTGATACTGCGCAAGTCAAAGCCATTCTCGCCGCTCTCTTTAACGCGCTACATAACTATTTTCGTGGAAAAGGAATCAATGGTCTTGTCAATGTTAGAAACAGGGAAGGGCTCTTTCTGATGAATCAGGAAAGATGGAACCCTTTAGAATTATTTAGCAATGTGAAAAATTATCGATTTCCGCTTCTTTTGTAATTTCCAAAATTTTACACGACCTTTTGGACGATTATTCTGTACGTCTTTTGGCAAGCAAAACAACATTACGATACTTCTCTTTTCTGTAAGAATATGAACCCATTCAAATTTCTATAATAAATATATGGAATTCTAAAATTGTATGATTTGTACGTATTGTACGTATTAATTAAATTTGCAACACCGTAGAATGTTTTTTGATAACATTATATTGGTCATTTTTGGCAATGTTTTAGGTAATCAAAATCCGCCCTACTTATGAAGGATAAAGAATTTGAAACTAGCGTAATATCAAAAGAAAAAGAAACTTGGGTTGCCTTCAAAGGTGTCTGTAAATTTTTCGGTAACCACAAGGATCCTGAGTGCAAAGCAATTGTTAAGAATATGTTGGCCACATTTCAACCGTTGGGATGCTCCACGTGTGAAAACACATATCGTTCCCCCACGTGTGGACTTCTTCCCTGAAGATTTAGGATCAGTAAGCGTAGAACAGGTTGAAATGTTCCACCACGGCTTGAAAGATATGGATGGGGGCACAAATATCAAGGAAGATGGGACAAGAACATGCTCCCCGAACACTGTTGAATATTAACACGAGATAGACCTGAGATTGAACAAGAAAAGGACGTCAAAAAGAAATTTCAAAGTGTACGAACATTAATAGAAACTATTTTCTCTTTGGTTTGTGATTTTTGCTCAGTTTAAAATGTGTTTCAAAGTTTCATATACACTCATTTCTCTTGGTCATTCATCTATTTTATGTGAGTTACCTTAATGAAAACATATTACAACAGTATGTTGGTGATTTTCTTGTAGAAATTGCACTGTACTTTAAAGTAGAAAGTTTAAAGTCAAGGGAACTTTTTTGTTTTTCTCTCGACCATAGGCGGCGAGTGCAATCTGGGATCAGCAATTCCCGTCCTTTTAAACCTATAAAAAATAAAATTGGTGAAAATCAAGTTTCCTCATCAAGAATTGATTATGTTTTACATAGATTCACATGGATAAAAATCTCTATAGCCACATATTACAACAAAATTGTTCGAGAGAATTTCTTTTTAGCAAAATTATGGATATTAACTTGACAAAAAATCCGGACGTGATAAAAAATGGTGGTCAGAATAAATAGGAGGTCAAAAGCGACATCAGCACACCAAATAACAAAAATCAGCGAAAACTTATCTTGTGTTTTTCAGAAACTTCAATTTTGCAGGCCTGTGTTATTAAAGTTTAATGTAGGTAATATTTCTCTCAATTATAATTAATACATTTTCTTAAATATTAAAAACGCCGTCAGGTTATATGTAACATATATATATATATATATATATATATATATATATATATATATATATATATATATATCACTGTACCACGTACGACATTGTGTAACCGATCTCCATGAAAGTTGGCGCATCAACTCGTTTCTATCACCCAGAAGATTTATGTGCTGTTAGTTTTGTTGTAATTCCACCAGATGGCGCTGCAAAACAAAACTGCGATTGATTTTAATTCGATTTCCATTCAAACTGAGCTCCAACTCAGCGTAATTGTTGCTTGGCTTAGCCTCCTAAGGCAATCTGTTGCATAAATACGAGAATCGTGTTTCTCTCTCTCTCTCTCTCTCTCTCTCTCTCTCTCTCTCTCTCTCTCTCTCTCTCTCTTTCTCTCTATCTCTCTCTCTCTCTTTCTCTCTCTCTCTCTTTTTCTCTCTCTCTCCCTCTTTCTCTCTCTCTTTTTCTCTCTTTCTCTCTCTCTCTTTCTCTCTCTCTTTCTCTTTTTCTCTCTCTCTCTCTTTCTCTCTCTCTCTTTTTCTCTCTTTCTCTCTCTCTTTTTCTCTCTCTCTTTCTCTCTCTCTTTCTCTCTCTCTCTCTCTTTCTCCTCTCTCCTAGCTTCTATTGCAAGTATCAGGTATGAAAAAATTACAGATACGGGGAAAATAGCTAGAAAATAAATTTAACGAATTATTGAAATTGATTTTCGGCATGATAACGTAGGAGTACTGTCTCAGGTTTTCTCTCTAGTGTGTGCCTTATAACATTCCAGAACATATAATTTTTCAGATTTTTAAACAATGTAGACGATTGTGAAAAACTATTAAAACCAATTTGATCAGTTAAGAAATTTGAAATTTGCTCCACAAAGTGATTAAAAACAATTTTTTCACCAATGTTTAAATATTTTTTTTTATTTAAATCATTGAAATGACCGTTACCAGCATGATTTGCAATGTTTTGTTGACATATTTGTTACATGTAGGAATTTACATAAAGAAATAAAATTATCAAACCCCTTTTGTTTTTATATTTTTGTATTGTCTCCAATGTAAAGCAAATTACTCAGTTATAAATATATTAATCTTTCGTGTTTATAATTTAAATTAAATTACTCGGTTGTTGATTTATTAATCATTGGCAATTAGACACCTAATTCTTGTTACCGTCTTCTTCAGTAACTTGGATCATGCGTTCGTTTTGAGATTTCTAAGTAGGTTCTGGTTTAACAGTTTTCGAAGATAATGACAAATGATCGCAGCTGTGCGGGAGTAGCATTCCAGAGCGCGACTTCCGTTTGCGTTCACAATAACATCGCTTCACTCCAGGTAGCACTACGGTGAACAGAGATGGGTGGGCTCCTCGACTGCACCGATGTTCGCTCGTTGGCGCAGCAGCTGTTTGCGTCACGAAACACGTGACCGCATGGGCTCTTCGGTTGAAAAGCGAGACCAGACATTGGTCGCAGCAATAAGTGTTGAGAAACATTTTGAAAACGGCATAAAGTGACAATTTTGAACGGGGACGAACTAAAAATAGCACGATGGTGTAAGTGGAAAAAAATGCAATAATTAAAAAAGGGCTTATCTGCTTCTGTTTCCATGACTTGTAACTGTGATAATTTTGGCTTTTAATATTTCCGCAAATATTATGAGACGAACTGGTGCCTGAAGCTCATTGGCTGAAATCGGATGCGCAAGAGTCCACCCATCTCTTTCCACCGTGGATATTCTGATTGAGTTTGGTACATAACCGATGTAACATCAAATATATTTCGAGTTCATATGTCGTGATTGAATATGTGTTTAAATATTGTTAAATACTTTTTTTAAAAAAAAAATTTAACGCGAATTAATTTTTAAACTGATCAAATTGGTTTTAGTAGTTTTCACTGTTGTCGACATTGTTTAAAAACATAAATTTATGTTATTGATTGTTACAAAACACATTCTAGGGAGATAAACTGACACTACTCCAACGTCGAAAATCAATTTCAAAAATGTATTTATTTTTTCTATTTAAATGTGGCGTCAAAA
This sequence comes from Gryllus bimaculatus, assembly GCA_017312745.1. NCBI lineage: Eukaryota > Metazoa > Arthropoda > Insecta > Orthoptera > Gryllidae > Gryllus > Gryllus bimaculatus. The sequence goes on along the minus strand of BOPP01000227.1, from coordinate 27,688 downwards.
TTGGTTGGCAAAAATACCTTCAAATGCATCTATTTTCACCCATATCTCTATTTTTTCTCCGCCTTATCTGGTTATACCCTTTTAAAGAATGTTTTTCAAAATCGCAAAGCTTCGAGTCGAGCGAGATCGACCGGGAATGTCCATTTTGGGAAGAAATCCTACGTATGGTTTAGACGTTAGTGGTGTTCACAGACGAACGTTTTTATCAACACGCTTTTTCGGTAGGTTTCGGTCCAGGAACACCCTGCGTGTATTTGCGTTGAAATCTCGAAATCTATTTTCTGCGTCATTACATAACTTTCTCTATATTACGTATATTATTGTGTATACACGTACATATAAAAGAAAAGAGAAATATATTAATTTTTTAAAAAATGTTTTGTTCTGGAACCAATTTGTTGATTTGTATGTGTACAAAAAGTTATTGCATTTTAATAAATGTTTTTATCAAATCTGGAGGAGATTTTTCTGGAGCAGAATTTTATGCTTGGGTTCTTCAGAACGTAAATCCAACCCTAGTTAACATAATGTGTCTTCTAATTTTTCTCACTCTGTTTTCCAACTCATGGTCTCAATTAAATAGGTTTGTATTTATGTGTAGCTCACTCCTGATAAACTTTATTTTCAGCTGAACTCTAGTATCATTCTGCCTGTTTATCAGCATCCCACGTTCTTTAGGTGTCGTGCCACATAAATTGCCTTCAGCGAGTGAGTACATTGTATGTAGGAAATATTCAATCATTCTTCGTAAAATTACACTTGTAATATGGGCTACGTACAGAATTGGGCTTGTGAGGCACAGACTTAGCACACGCAGGATGGTTGGCATAGGAAATATAGGATGCAATGAATCTTGACAAAATCGTCTTCTGCATTATGAAGTAATAGGTATTTAATTTTTAGGTTGTTCCAGCTAGTCAGGCATTACTCATTGAAGAGAAACCACTTGCATCTCGCCCTCAAAGTAAGTGGCCAGTGATATACCGGCTGTTAAATCATAGTAACTGAGTAACAGTGCTCTAATTGAAAACATTGTTTCAGAATCGACACCAAAGCCTGAAGTCTGTAAAAGGTCCATTGCTTGGAAGTATTCATTTCCAAGAATATCTTTGTCAAAACGGCAGTCATGGGCAGGCAAAAACATGGACAGAATATGGTTTAATACCCTGTTTTCGGATTTTGCATCGTTTGGTTTGGAAGGGAACTGCATTAAGTTCTTTAATTATCACTTCAGAGAAGACTGTGAGCTTTTTTGGGGTTTTCGTTCCTTTGATGGGCCAAATATAATTGCCCCTTTAGGGTGCGGGCCCTTGAGAGGCTTGAAGCCTGGAGAAGTGCTTATAAATAAAGTTATTAGACCTGTGAAGGATCATTATAAGAGTTCTGATGTTACTCTTCAATCTCCAGTGATAAAAAACGTTTGTTTAGAAAACCTATTAGAGGTACTAAATATGAATTTCATATTTTTTTCCGGACAGCCTCCTTATGTTCAAGATCTGTCCCCTGCATACCATGCTTGGAAGCTTGTTGGTGAAAAAGTTAAAAACATTCAGTGTTCATCTAAACAAGAAATGATTTCCATTGTGTCTGGAGTATGGGAAAATGATTTAGAAATACAGCTAATGTGTTCTGAAATGATATCGTTATTGCCAAAAATAATTAAATCTGTAGTAAAGCGAAAGGGCAGATATCCATTGATAAAAGTTCATTATGTTGTGTCTTCATAGGAGCTCTCCATTGTAATTAATGGCAAGCCTTCCATTGTAATTCTTGAATGAAAATTATCAATGAAATTGAATGACATGTGAATATATTTATGTAAGGAATACTGTAGTGACTTTTCCGGTCACGATTGAATATAAATCTTCCGATATCATTGGTATACATTTTATGCAGTCTCTCTTGTTTAAGCAACTACTTTTATTTTATTGGTGGTAGCTGTGTTTATGTAATTCAGAGAGCCATCAATAGATGACAAGACATGCTAAGAGTTGTAAATCATTGTGTCTCATACTGTATGTATGTAAAAGAATCAAAGATACCATGGAGAAAAGGGCTCTTATGATAACTGTATTTCACTACTTTAGAAATAAAGTAGTGAAAAAATGATAGTTATAGCTGTAACTTTACTCTCATGTCATTAACTTCTTTTAGATTTTCTACTTTTGTCTGCGAAAGAAAAATGTCTTAGAAAACAGAAATGCCAGGACAATTATTGTTGTTTTTGGGAATGAGAGGTCACATTGTATTCCACATTCATCTTCATATAAGTGATAATTATATTCACAATGACTTCAGTCAGGATCAAATTATGTAGTTTACAAACATTGTTTTACTGCAACTAACGATGAAAATAGTGTTTGTGGGGGAAGTGGTAGTAGAAGAACTACTAGTCCAGAAAGTTCGTTTTGAAATAATTCAAGACATACCTTTTGATATATAACAAAAAACCTGTTGGTATTTAAACATTTTTCCTATTTCAGATATATTGTACCAAGTGTTATGAATGTTCTGGAATAATTGCGATAAAACTTCATTAATAATGTGTTTAATTTAAACAAAACCTCTGGACTTTCTGGACCTCTGGACCAATTTTCTTGCAAAATGACAATGTAAAATACTACATGGTACTGTTGGAAGCGAGTCACATAACAAATGTAACTTGGGATCGTCCAAAGCTCACTTTGAGCTCATATATTATAATATTTTCCGTTTTACGATATTTTTTGTGGACAGGCTGTTATGGCGTTCAATTCACTTGGCATAATCTGATGAGTAGTGTGCAATTTTCGTGGAAAGGATTCTGTGTTCTTTATCTTTACAGGATTTTGTACTTGATAGCATAAGGTCTGTTATTATTCTTTTCTCTTCCATCTTTTGGAGGCAGACTTGACAAAATAATTCCCGTCAGTCGTTCACAGTTCCTATCAGTAGTTGAACCTGAATGTGCGATATTACACATCAAACCCTAAATGCTTGTTTATAAACTTGGCTTTGAACACATTGGGTGGTATGAATGAAAGTTAGCAATTTCTCTTTGCTGCGAGTTTCGGTGATCCTTCTCAGTTTCGTATGAATAAAGTGAGCAAACGGTCAGAGACTGGCGAGCAAATGCTCAGAATTGGTATGAATAAAATAAAGCGTTTACCGTGTAGATTGAGCACTTCCAACATTTCGGATGGACCTTAGTAGCAGACTCACGGTTGAAAAGTAAGGTTAAATTTGCCGATTTTTTTACCGTGTGTTGATATGCAATGCAGCGTACTAAAAAAATATAAGAGAAGACGACATTCTCATGATGGAGACTATTAGAATCTTTACCTATTCGAAAAGGACAAAGTACGATTAGTACGATATTTATCGGCGTTTGCTTTCAGGCGCGTTTTCATATTGCATATCTTCTATATTAATTGGCCGTCGCTCTTTTCTACTCGAAATTTTTCGGGGTACTGTTTTTTCAAATTTGTAATCTTTCGTTTCGGTCTCAGCGTACCTCCGGAGGCTGGCCCTTTTCAAGAATAATTTTATATTTGCTTAGCATTTCGGCAAAAACTAGATGGGCCTCTGGCGCTTGTTATCGTTCCTGCTACTCATATTTTAAATTTAAAGAACGAGACAACAAAACATAGCTTTTTGCTCCGCACAAATGTGTGCGACGTATCAACAGCTCACTACAAATTTTTCACCTATAATGCATGTACATTACTTTACAACACCTTGCCAGGTAACATTAAATGATTAAATTCGATACAAAAGTTTTAAGTCTCATGTAAAATCTTTTCTGCTGCACAACTGTTTCTATACAATTATTGACCATACTGAGCATCCAAAAGGGAAGTAAACATTAACTTTAACAATGACAATTAATTATTGTATCATCAATTTGGATTGTATAATTGGTAAAGAACCTGTAACTAGTTTTGTACTTCAGCTTTTCTGGGGGGGGTTTCCAATGACCTCCATTCTCGATCAGGTTTTCGTCCATTTCTCTGATCTCGAGGCAAATCCGTGATGACCCTTGTTGTGCTTTCTGGACAGAATGTAACTTCAGATCTTAACTTATCTCCCATAAGCACGTCACATACAGTTTTTAACTTTTTTGATGTAAAACCAAACAAAAAAAACACAAACAAAACGTACGTTTCGTTGCGGACATAAGTGCGTACATAATTTCGGAGGAATGTGGGTTTACAATGAAGAGTGAAAAGGTGCCTTCTTAGGTTTGGTTTGTGATTATCTGTACAGTATTTTCCTTATCAGCAGTGATCGTCGAAACTTTCCAAGTAAGCGTGTTCCAGGTTCACGTAGCTTTCTGAAAAAGTAAAAGCTTACCTTATTGTTTTACTTTCTCGCTTTTACAAAATTCTTCGTAAGGAGATCGAAAAGGCGAAATTTCGCCAGAAAAAAAATTTTTGCCAGAGATATGGGAAAACGGAGAAATAGATAAATCTTGATGCTAAATTCTTCTTCATGGAAATTAGGTCAAAATTCTCGCATTGTCAGACAAAGCTCAAACACCATTTTATCAAAAAACGACCCTCAAAATATTTCACATCACGTTTTCAGTAGTGCTAATGCAACTGTCGAATATGATATAGAATTAATTTTTCCTGTATTCACGTTTTTTTAGCATTAAATAAATGTAATTTTTTAAAGATGTCTCACGCCTTTAAATTGCCCACATTTCGAGCTATTTTAAAACACTATTGTATTTGGACTAGAGTGCTTAAACTGTTCATCATGAATTCGTTTCGAAAACTCCAATAGTTTTCTGTGAAAAAGAGAGTTCAAATGTCGAATTTACAGAGCGCTTAAATGCCATTTTCTTAAAAGGCCTCCAAATTTTTCTATGAAAATGCCAGTTAGACGCAGTTTTACTGGTTCTTTAACATTCTGGAAATAATATTTTCGTTCTACTGTTGAGGAAACGAAAATAAAGAAACGTTTTACAAAAACGTACTTCTGGGCGGCGAACAGATGCAACTGGCAAGAGAATTGGCCAAGTCCGAATAGCTAGCCGAGGCCAAGGAAATGGAAAGCTGAATGTGGTTGGTATGAATGAAAGTAAGCAATTAACTCTTTGCCCCGATTAGGAGATCCTCTCAGTTTTCGTATGAATAAAGTGATAGCACTTGCTCCATCTTGGAGCATAACTTCTCAATTGGCGAGCAAATGCTCAGAATTGGTATGAATAAAGTTAAGTGTTTACCGTGTAGATTGAGCACTTCCAACATTCGGATGGAACCTTAGTAGCAGACTCACGTTTGGAAAACTAAGGTAAAATTGGCCGATTTTTTTACGTGCGTTGATATGCAGATGCAGAGGACTAAAAAATTAACAAGATAAGGCGAAATTCTCGTGATGTAGACTATTAGAATCTTTACAGATTCGAAAAGGAACAATGTATGGTTGGTACGAGTTTTTATCCGGCTTTGCTTTCAAAGCACGTTTTCATATTTGCATATCTTCTATGTTAATTGGCCATCGCTCTTTTCTACTTGGAATTTTTCGGGGCACTGTTTTTTCAAACTTTGTAATGTTTCGTTTCGGCCATAGCGTACCTCCGAAAGTTGTCTCTTTCCAAAAATGATTTAATATTCGCTTAGTATTTTGGCAAAAACTAGATTGGCCTCTGGCGCCTGTTTTTCGATACTGCTACTCATATTCGAATTTAAAGAACGAGACAAAACATAGCTCTTTGCTCCGCACAAATGTGTGCGACGTACGTAACGTATGTAACCTCTTTGTTGCTCAAGAAACCAATTTTTAAAACTCTTAGCCTCCACTATCTCTTGTTCACGACGAGCAAATGATCGCGAGACATAAATAAGATAAGGATAAATTTATGTGAACTGCAAATGGGCATAACCCGGCAGCAGCTAATTACATAAATAAGATAATACAGCTGATATGCTAATTATATAATAATAATAATAATAATAATAATAATAATAATAATACAATAATAATAAAAGTAATTATGATGTAAAATCTAATTCATAAAACTTTTAAAATTACCTTAAAAAAAGAAACATCATAATCAAACTCCGCAATTAATTTTTGTTCAACTGCACTTCACTTCACTACAACCCTTTAATCACTCCCTATATTACTTACGCATCGCTCTGTAACCTACTATTGTCAGCTAAGTCCCTCATTTATTTAGTAATGCCCTAAATTAATTTCCTAAACAGTTGTACGCTACGATGAAAGGGTTCAAAGGTTTTGCAGGCAATGTGTTCCATTCTTTGATCGTTCGATTTGTAAAAGAAAATTTCCCCACATGTGTTCACTGCGGTCTTAAATTTATTTTGTGCCTGTGATCCCCCTACTGATGTATGTAGGAATACTTGGCCGCCGATTAATTTCTTTCCAAGCTGGATGACCGCTATAAGCTTTATACAAAGCGCAGAGCGTTGACATGAGCAAGTTTTTCGGAGACAAACGAAGTTTTTATTCATACGAAATGGAGCTTCTGCTCAATGCCGCGGAGTAGACTCACTTTGCTCTGGAGCAAGTGCTAATTTTTATTCATATGACCCAATGTGACAGTCAGAATGTTATACATTTAGTTTCATTAGTGTCTTGAATCGTTGGATTTTCTAAAAGGGAATTTTAGTGTTAGAAATTTATTTTGTATGTGTTTTCTTATTATCTGTTTATTTGCCCATTTTCGTGCAGGTATTGGAACACTGTGTGCTCGCCACCGCTGACGACCTATAATTGACCCATGCGCTATCACTGTTATCTTAGCTGTTAATTCAATTTATATTAAATATTTATTGCTGATATGTTACAAACTTAAAAATTATGATGTTCAAAATACCATTGGATTGTGAATATCAAGTTCAATTATTATATTCACTTCAGTCCTGGTGTACACAATACCTGTACGAACTACATGTATTATGGTAAGTATATAATAATTTTGACTTCTGCACCTCTGTGAATTTCAATTTTGTGGTGTAAATGCCGTTTGCTCATTGAAAATCGTACCACTTCTTCATACGTTAATGGCGCAACTTTACTTGCACGATGACCTTGCTTCTCTTCCACAATAAACAGTTGATGGCAAAAGCTCGCAGTGACACCGATGACAACTCAAATACATCTTCACTGGCGCGAATTTGAAATTATTTTGTGTTGAAGACGAGAACTATCTATTATTTTCTCCAAGAAACGTAAAGAAATTACCGAAGCATGTTTAGATCCATCACAGGAGATACCTCGAACTCTTGAGAAACTTAGAACGCAAATTGTTGAGAAAGTCGCGAAGGCATAGCTAATTCTCTAGACTGGCATTGCTTCATAAAATGTAGTGGCTGATTTCGTAACTAATACCCCACTCTACCTGCATTTCTTCAAAACACCGTTCAAGAAACGTTGCACGAGTAATAGTAATTCTAATCGCCAAATAAGGAAACTTACTGGCTCGGTTCCCCTCGCCTCTTGCTCTTCACTCACGGGCTCACTCTCGATCAGTTACGAAAGAAGCCGATTACATGAGCCCCGTGAACGCGATCCATCCGCTGCGAGCGGTACGAGTCCTCGGGGATAGAGCAGTGCATGTCCAGGACTGATTCAGTTCATTCACTCAACAAAGGAACGAGCTGCTGGATTTGAAGTCAGATGACCTCATATTGAACTGTTTTCAACACATTGTTCTATGCCTCCTGCACGAATTTCCGTAATAAAATGACTAATATTTATTTATTTACGTCAAAAACAGTTATGAGAAGTGCTATGAGAAGTTAATTTGAAGTTACATTTATGTCCAGAAGCAAAACAAGGGGACATCTCAGCATTTGCTCAAGGATCAGGGAAACTGGACGAAAACCTGATCGAGGTGGGGTCATTGACCCAGAAGCGGAAGTACAATACTTGGTACAGGTCCTTTAGAATTATACAATCCAAGTGGTAAATAATACACTAAATGTCGTTGTTAAAATTAATATTACTTTTCCTTTGGGGTGCTCGGTATTGGACTAGTAACATTTTTCCACCCACACATTTATTTGTGTGTGTATTTAAGAGGATATGTGGAAATCTTCATAAGACATTGGGTATCCAGTACTACCCAGCGTAGGATATTTTTACTCACTAAAACCGAACCTTCTTTCTCCTCCATCCTCTCCGCGGAACTGCCAACAGACATTAATTGCGTCGCGGATAGTGGAACAGTGACCCAGTCACATGCTGTTAGGGCCGGTTTCACCAAACAAAGAGTAAGAGTTTACTCTGGAGTAAATCATGTTTACTCGAGAGTAACTTCTTGGAGCGTTTCACCAACACTTTACTCGAGTGTAAATCGCTTACACGAGAGTAACTTATACCGCGAAAATCCGTCCGGTAGTATACGGAGTAAGCTCAGTTTTCAACGTGCATGTACCTCCGAAGTGTTGTTACGGCTCGGCGATTACGAATGATAGTATTTGAAGACGGTTCCAGCAATGATTCGGAATATGATCCACTAGTGCAAAGACAAAGGGTGCAGGAGAGAATGGATTGGTTTTAATTATGACGATCGAGATTTTGTCATGAGTTTATGTTTGACCAAATCAGCTGTTTAACTTCATCAGATACATTGTAAACTGTAGAGAACTTCTAACGTTCTTTTTGTCCCACGTGGATACGAAATAAAGGTAGTACTTACCGAATACGACAACAAAAGAAAAAATAATAACTACAGGGACTTCAAGTACTAAGAAATATTCATTTATTTATTCAGTAAAAACTATGTGACGTATGGGGGAGATCATTTGCGCACGTTTTCTTGAGTTCCCTTTCCAACATTTTAACTACAAATAGTTGAAAGGTGAATAAAAGTTTAAAAAATAAAACCAATAATAATAATGCAAATTTGGAAACTGATAATGAACCAAAGATTACCTTCATGAAACCCCATGAAACTTAGAAATACTTGGGTTTCCAACAGTCACTCCGAATCAAACACACTGTTACTAAGAACATACTAACAACTGAAATGTGTAAACGATTGCATGGACTCTTAAAAACTCAACCCTGCTAGAAACCTTGTGCAGAGCATCAATTCATTTGTTATTCCAGTGCTGACATACTCCTTTGGCGTTATTAAATGAAGCAATACCGACCTCGACAACCTCCAGAGGACAATTCGAACCGCTATGACTCAACACCGAAAACATCATCCCCATTCAAGTACTGAGCGTTTTACCCTTGCAAGGTCGCAAGGAGGGCGAGGTGTTGTAGATCTCACAAATCTGCACAGCTCTGAAATTGCATCACTCAGAAGATACTTCTTGGAACATTGTGGTAGAGTTCAGCAAGCAGTGAGCGCAGTTGATAATAACTATAGTCTCTGAACTTGAAAATGCTTGATCCTCCTTTTCAACCAATCATTAAAACGGAAGAGAAAATAACCTTATGGAAAGCGAAGGCACTGCATGGAAGGTACCCTCACGATCTGAGTAAACCAGAAGTCGACATCTCTGCGTTGCACGCATGGCTCCAGCACGGGGATCTCTTTCCGGAGACGAAACCTTCAATGATAACCTATCCAGGACGCAGAGTGGTCGAGCAACATTTGAACGTACGGAAAAACACATTCTTGAGAGATTCTAACTATTCATTACTACTCTTGTAGAAACGTGTAGAGGCTGCAAGTGAAACTATCCAACACGTGACAAGTGTATGTAGGCAGCCCACGCACAGTTGCGAATAAAACAGAGGCATGATGAAAGTGGCGAAGCAGGTGCACCAATTATTGACTTGAGAAACGGCTGCTTACTCGGGCCACTTTCCGTGCCGTATTATAAATATGTGCCTCAGAATGTGCTTGAAAGTATGTGAGCACACACTCTACCTGGGATCGCTCCATCCACTGACAGACATGTCGGCGCGGAATAGTCCGATTAAAACACATTTCTGTCTGGACGTGATAGCGAGCGGACGTGTCTTGGGAGTCGCTCTCTCTTCCAGGTAAAAGGGAGATAATGGGCTGCGACCTGCAGGCGTACCGGGGCCGCATCGGCGGCTGGGGCCGCTGCGTGCGTGCTTGACAAGGGTAGCTTCCTCTCCTTCTCTGGACGCTTTGCGTTGCTTATTATAGCAACATTATTAATTATTGGTGGCGTCGAAATGAACCCTGCGCCCGGCTGTCACGCGGACGCGGCGCACCAGTAGACGTTTCGGGATGGTGCGTCGGAGTGTTGGAACGGCGTAGGTGGTTCTGCGCTGATGATACTGGCGTCGTCTTCGGAACAGGTCTGTTCCTGAACCGGTGACGCCGAAGCTGGCTGCAACTCAAAAGGAGCTGCAAAATCTTGGGTAGCCACAAGAGTGTCTGAGGTGGAGAGGGCAGCAGAGTCCCGCAAACGGAGGAAACAGTGACGCAGCATCGTGGAACGCCAACTGAGGTGACGAGCCGGCCCGCAAACAGAATCGGGTAATGCATCGGCCCGTCTGTGATGGGCGCCTAGCCGGCAATGAAACATGCGAGATAGGGTCGAATCGCAAGAAGTGTTGTTGTCGCTTCGCGCTGACTCCGTAGTGCGTACGTGGGTCAAGGCAAATGCCTACATGCAAGTGCTTCCTGGGAATCCGGCGTGAGCAACTGAAATCACAGAATGGAAGCCCGACATGTACATGTGGCAAAACGCTCGGTCTAATCTTTTGTGGATCCGAACGGTGGATCTCGGAGGAGCGCCCATAGACGCGCACGGCGATATACCACCTCAAACCGGAGGGGCGTCCGCGGCGCCTCAGTGGCCCGCTACACCAGAGTGACTGAGTTCTGCGCGCCCGCCCTCTGTCACCCGTTGACGCTGTGAATGCCGCCGATTCTTACACGCCTACGTCGAATCGCGGGCTGTGGCGATAGGAGTGAAGCTGAGGTCTCGCACTGTGACGGAAGCTTTCCGCGGAAGAATGTGTGTGACGGCGAACGGCGGACGGGATATATTCAAGGCGAAAGGAATGGCTTTCTAAGAATGTTGCAGGAAAACTGTCGAAGTACAGTTAATAAAACCATGGAACCCTAGTTGATTCATGCGATTGCCGATATAGTGATAGGACAGCGAATCGTTGGTTATCAGATGACGGAGCTAATTCTGAAATCTTACGCTCCGGCTATAAATTATATCGAAGAGATAGAAAAACAAGAGGCAGTGGAGTTTTTCTCTTCGACTTCGCGAAAGCATTCGACGTGATACCGCATAATTTACTTATTAGGAAAGTATTAACCTCAGGAGATGATGCAAGAGTTGTGAGGTGGATAAGCGAATTTCTTAGGGACAGGAAACAAAGTTCGAATTGGCAATCAGTTTTCGACTACGGGTAATGTTACTTCAGGGGTTCCACAGGGAAGTGTGTTAGGGCCATTAGTCTTCTTAGCGTACGTGAACGATCTCCCTGTGAACATACAATCTAAGGTGCGTTTATTTGCAGACGATTGTGTTATGTACCGAAAAATCAAAGGTTGCGCTGACGAACAAATATAACAGCAGGATTTAGAACATTTACGTACTTCTCTTATTATTATTATTATTATTATTATTATTATTATTATTATTATTATTATTAGTCGTAGTAGTAGTAATGTAATTTTTGCAATTATGGTCACTTTACTGACACCGGGTCATACCCAATTGCAGTTCTAATAAATGTATGTATAACTTACATTGATAGAAACCATCAGCAAGTTTTCCTTATCGATATAACGATACCCAATAGCCACAACATATCGGGAAAATATCGAGAGAAGATCCAGAGGTATACCGATCTCGCCCATGAAGTTGAGTGAGGGATCATGAGATATCCCTGCTTCCATTCTCTAGGCATCCAAATTCCAGTAGAATTTCTAGTGCAAAATTACTCACCGAACTGTGTGTTTATTCTCGAAATCACTTAGTAACGCTCGTATTTCGTTTGTAGGACATAATATTCACTATTGACCATCATTGAATTTTAAATATAAAATTAATAAGCAAGGCTTGGATTCTGATGACCTAATAATTCTTTAAAAATATTTTAGAATAGGAGAAAAATGACCACAAAACTTAAAATTAATGGGACAATTACAAAAAAAATTAATTAAAATTAGAGAAAACGGCCTCGTTAAAAAATTATAAAATGTTTACTTAATGAATTTTACAATTTTAAGTAATACTTATTTAAATAAAATTGTGTTTAATTTAGTCTTCATTTTAGGAAGAAAACTAATCCTTAGGTCCGATCTTTCAACCGTCGGTTTACAATAATATATTAAAAGTACAGATCTCAGCAAGAATTAATCTAAATGCTACTCGAGCCCCGTTACTATCATCGTCTTCGTCGTGTATATAGCGTATGCTATAGAAAAACATACTATGTCATCCTTAATGTTTTACGGCAGTGTTTTGCCAATATCATATTTGTAATAGATTTAGATTTATTTAGTCAAAAAACAGTAAAAACTGTATGTGACGTATAGGGGAGGAGATCTGCGCACAGAACCCCACTCTTATTTGAACTATAAATAGTTGAAAGACGAGTAAAAGTTAAAGATCAATAAATAGAAATTTTAATTCAAATTATATTCCCAATTACTCACTTTGATACTACTCCCTGAGAAAATGGGTAATCTTGAGAGTTTATAGAACTTTTTAAACATTCAGTACAGCATTATTATTATTTTGTTTTGTGCCGTACGTCAGTTTCTTGCTCCTGAACAATGATTATTTATTCAATTATTCGAAAATTATTTATATTCTCTTTTTTATGGTGGAGATATGATGTATTGTCATTGTCTTTTGCACCACAGATGCTTACGTAGAACTCAAAGCAACTATCTTTAGCATAGACCAGCACATCGAACGGTATTGTTACTGAATGGGCATTCAATTAAGAAAGAAATAGACTTTGTAGTGGCATCAAATGTGTTGCAATGATATAATACTATTTGGCTGGTGGTAAATAAAAACATTTTATGAAATGCGATGGTAACCATTCAATGTATAAGTGAATGCAGAGCTGGATTTGCTCCTAGCAAAATTAGGCTCGGGACTCCCATCCTCCTGCTCGGTTTTTTAAAATAAATATTAAAAACTTCATAAAATGTTTTCATTTCAATAAGCATTAATCAAATAGTTTACTGAACAACAATGTTTGATTTTAAAAATAAATTGAATGGAACAATAAGAAACCAAACATGTATTTGTAAATGATAAATTTAAAAGCAATTTGTTAATTTACATCTGTATTGAAACTATGATTTATTTTTTCATAATTAGTACTTTTTAGATTTATTCATAATTAGTTTTAAAGATTTTTCTGAATGAGTGCCCAGTGTAGTTTTGTGCTTAAAGACCTATAGTATTTAAATCCGCTCGGGCAAATTTAATAATTACATTTATAATTAATAATTACATTTTATTGAAATTGTAAGAGGAATGATATATTTAACCTTTGGTAGTTTTAGTATTTTAAAAGAAACTACTTTTCTCTTCAGCACTATATTTTATCTAATTGTTTGCATTTCCTGAACAATAATAATGCATTTTGAATGGTTCTCAACTTATTTTCAAAACATTTAAACCTTTTTTCATTTTGAGTGCAACATCAAGACAAACAATTACAAAAGACTACGCCACTTAGAAATCTCTTTTGAAGATTTTATCTCCAACAATGGTATAATTTTATTATTGAAGGTCTCAATAATACAGCTGTCAGACATGAAAATACTGCATTAGATATAAATCTGATGCAGTATTATCATGTTATCGGCTTTAACTTGATGTGTACTTTACACAATAATTTACATCTAAATCAATATCATAACATGATATCAAATTATATTGAAGACCAGCAAATAGTTTCTATGAATTTATGACCTCACCGCTGGAAATATACGGCACATTGCAATTCCTAAAATAGTTCTAAAATTTCAATCAAAACTATTAAAATATTAAAAATTGATCATGAAGTTTAATTAACTAAGCAAAAATAAAATAGGGGAATATCAGAAAAAAATATATTGTGATAAGAAGGATAATAAGGAGCAGTAGAATGCAATGATTACGATGTCTGTCAAGTTAAATATAAAGCTTTATACAATGTTGCAGAGAACCAAGCTTTTGATCTTGTTAAGCAATCGAATAATCTAATGTTTGCCGTACCATTGGTTCAAGTAATTCAAGAAATAAAAATTAGAGAGAAACAAACATTGAAAAAATATTTGAAAACTTTTTAGTACGTAATTTTTCTCGTAATAATGGGGGAATTATTTCGTTTTCTCTCAAATTCCGACTTGGAAATAAATTTTCCGCCAATTTGCTTAGATTGTGATTTTTACCGCGTGCCGACCAGACAACGAACAGTATTCAAAGTGATTCAAAACAACGTAACTTTGAAGAAGCATGACCTCTGTGCAGTCATGCCAATCTCAAGGACATTACGGTGTTGCCCAATTTATTATTGACTTTTTGCCCCACTCACACATGGAAATTTTTGCCATTATTAGCGATCACTGTACAAAAATATATAGATATGTGTTTATAATTTTACACGTACTTATTGTGTAATAGTGGTTTTTTTATGTTCAATCTTATGCTTCAATTTTTCATTCCGTGGCCACGTGATCTGTTGGTACTAGTTAAGAAACTAGTCAACAGTAGCTCTTTATGTGGTATTAAAACATTTTTATTTTACATCTATTAAACCAAATTAATTCAAATAATTAAATAATACTCAGCATAAAAGTCTCCATTTGGTTTATGTAGGTCCCACAATACCCACTTATCTCGCAAATAATTATTTTTGAACGTAATATGGACTCTCTGTCTACTAGAGAATATCTCGCTCTAATCACCTCAAGCCTTTTAAAAAAGTTATACAATACAAATGCAAAAGTAATGTCAATAATTATCACTTTAGTTAAAATAAATATTATTTTTCTTTTTGATAATCAGTATAGACTCTAATTGTCTAGAAACAGTTATGCAGCAGGAATGATTTTACTTTTAATTTAAATTTGTGAACTAACTTCAATTACTTAAGGTGGTTAGAGCGAGATACTTGTTATGTTTAACATGCCATTTTTATTACCTTAAATGAAAGATGAGAAGTTCTTCTGTGTTCTGGTAGAATTTGAAACAATTTCACTGTCTAGTTTTTGAGAAATGAGACCGTAATGATTGTCATTTTAACACGGGCTTTTATGGTGACTCAGAGCCTACCAAAAAATTTTAATTTGTTAGAAAACTAACTGTTGAAGGTGTTTTTAAAAACTTTTTCTTAGGTAGCTAGCATCTCGAATAATCAATATGCGCAATTTGAAGGACATCTGCTGTTTCAAATGGGAGAAATTTGCAAAATTGTAAACCTAAATTACTCCTAATAGGACATACGCGTGTTTTCTGTAGGGACGGGGTGGTTATGCCCAACTCGACAACACTGCGCGCTTGATTCAAATCGAGTGACAAGTCCGCGGCAAGAGTTCTTCAATACCTCTCGGTCTTCTGGACGCAATTAATCACTACAGGAAAACATTGCCTTTGATATTAACCAGATACTCAACAAAGCTTAAATTTGATGGATATAAGAATTTATGCGGTCTGAACGAAAATCTCAATTCAATTAAAACTTGGGGCTCCCATCACAGTGCCTTGATTTTTTTAAATAACTATTCTTAATCTTAAAAAAAGGTTTTTATCTGAATAATAATAATTATTAATATTTTATTGAGCTAAATTTTCAACGCCCTCCCCTAATCAATTCCATTATAATGACACTAGGCCGTGACATACCTCGGCAATACAGTTCCCGTTTTTGTAGCATTAGCTCCGGTATTTCCGTTGAAATCTCGAAATCTATTTTTCGCAGCATTATGTAATTTTCCCTCTACTACGTACATTACTCCGCATATACGGTCGTATCCGGGAAAATAAGCTTGTGGTACTACAGAATGGGATAGATTTTCCCGTATTAGTTTTCTTTTTCCTTTGTTCCTTTGTCGGCTAGCTACTCGCACTTGCCACTTACTCTTGCCAGCAACCATCTATCGCCGCCCAAAGTACATTTTTTTAAATAGTTTTAATTTTTTCGGTTTCCTAAATTAGAGCGGAAATATTATTTTAAGATTATTAATGAACAGTAAAACCTCTTGCTAAATGACAATTTTATTTGAAAACTTTGTTCCCGTTTTTAAGAAACTGCCATTTAAATGCTACTGTGAATTCGAAATTTGAAGCTTTTTTCACAGAAAATCTTTGAGTTATCGAAAAACTTGATTTGAAGTCATTTTAAGTACTTTAACTCACAAATACAATAGTGTTTACAATTTGCTGGAACGGCGTGAGAGATGTCAGAAAATGTACAGCTGTGTAATTTTTGAAAAAAGAAAAAAATACCCCAAAATAACTTTCCGTCATATAAAAGAGTGCAATTACCACTATCCGTTCAAAATGTATAAAGAAAAATTTGGAACCGTTTTTTAAAAAATAGCGTTTGACCGTTTCTGAAAATGTGGAGTTTCGGGTTAATTTTCACAGAAAAAGGTAGAGTTTTCGAGAAACTTCATTTAAAGCACATGTACTCATAAATTCAATAATGTAAACAAATGCCACCAATATAAATATTAACGACATGAAAGATAAATAAACATTATAATTGTTTGTAAAAAATAACAATATATCCATATGGCCTTTATGTCATCTTATAGAGCACATTTAGCACTATCCTTAACAAAAGTTTAAAGAAAAATTTGAAACCGTTTTTGAAAAATTCTTGTTTTTATAATTTTGTAAAAATAGCATATTGCGCCAAACTACTAAAATTTTCAAAAAAAAAAAATTGACCTTAATGAAAGAACTCACTGTGGAGAACGTATTTGAAGGAAATATCAGAGTTAACCGTGAAAATCAGACCTGTGATACTTTTATAAGTATGTGTTACTCCATTATTACAATAAATTTTTAAAATGAAAATTTGGAACAGTTTATCTCCGAAGGGGTTCATGTAAAGTACCTCCAAATTTTGAAGAATGTTTTTCAGAAGTTTTGACTCAAACCAAATGGACAGGGGTTTCTTCAATTTGGGAAAAAATATCCCAAGCATGGTTTAAGTGATGGTAGTGTTCAGAAATACCAGGCGAACGTTAAAAAAAAAAAAAAAAAAAAAAAAAAAAAAAAAAAAAAAAAAAAAAACAACAACACTTTTTCGGTATCAGGGAACCCACGTGTATTTCTGTTGAAATATCGAAATCGATTTTTCGCAGCATTACATAACTTTCCCTATACTATGTATATTACTTTGTATATACGTACGTATACGAGAAAGTAAAAACATTCAAACGTTACAAATAATGTGCGAAAGTATGTGTTAGCCCTGTCAGTTTAGAACATATTCTGTTTAAGAAAACAATTTCCAACCCTCAATATTGTATTTTGCTACAATAAATTTTGGTACTTTTCAAAAATCCAGATTTTACCGAATAAGTATAGTATAAGTATAGTACAATTTGTTTTACCATTTTTTTCTTCATACGAGAAACAATTTGGAGCTGTGATTGAGAAAATAATTATTTCAAAAATGTGTATATTTCACGCAAAGTTTCGCGAAAAGTATTTTCAAAACCTTGTTAATGAATTTATTTAAAGATGCGTCATTGAGGAACGGGTTTCATTAAGGAAGAATTCTCTGTCTTTAATCTTATTGTAGGAAGGTGCCGAAAAAATTAAAGTTTACAATTTTCGAAGATACAGTATTTTAATGAAAATAAGACCGCGACCATTTTTTAAGCGTTCTTTCCGCTGCGGGAAACGTGTTATAAACAAATTTGGAGCATCTTTTTTAGAAATCTTTGAAAATATTTTTAAGGTTTCATGTACAGTACTCACTTATTTTAAAATATCCGTACAAATTTGCAGAGCTGCTAGTTCCTTCAAACTGATTGGGAATCATTTTTGGAGAAATCGTCTGAACGGTTTGAGCACTACAAAGGCAAACACGTTTTGCCGTCAGTCGATTTTTCGGTATCAATGACGTAGATTATGACCAAACAACATGATAGTGAAGGTAATTTCCTACATATTGGATCAAGATTTATCCACGTATGGGAAACCAGGATCCAACAATGAGTTTTTGTGTCAAAAACTTCGCCGATGTCTTGCCGCAGCAATACAATTATTTCTCTTTACTATCTATGTAGCAATGCGAAAAAGTAAAATGTAATAGATGTTTGTCTTTGTAATAGATTGTGGTACTTATAAGTGTTTCTTTAAACATTTATAGCTCAGAATTTACAGACAAATTAAAAATGTATTCAATTTTTTAAAAAAGTGTGTGCGTTCTATAACTATTTTTTACATTTATATTTGTACAAAAAGTTATTGCATTTTCATTAAGGTTTTTTTATTTAATCTGGAGGAATTTTATCCAGGGAGGGGAGACAGGATTTCGTGCTGGGGGATCCGAACTACGAGTATTTAAACCCAGCCTTGGTTAACATATTCTAAGTACTTATCAAAACATACTCGTTTTGCCACATATTGTCTCACTAAGAAAAGGTTTTATTTACATTCATCTGTTCATCTACTTCATATGCATCTTTGTTTCTAAGATACATATGAAGTAGAGATTTTTTTTTTTTTTTTTAATGAACTCAAGTATCATTCTGCTGGTTTGTTTCAAACAGCATTCCATCTTGTTTTATTGCTAGGTGCCAAGCCACATAAATTGCCCTCAACAAGTGAATACATTGTATGTATGTGACTACAAAATATTTAAATCATTCTTCATAACTTATACTTTTGTAAATATCTTGAAAACTTTTGCAAATTGTCTTCTGCGTTATGAAGTAATATGTAGTTTAATTTTTTAGGATGCACCTCATCCATATAGTTTTGGCACTCATTGAAAGGAACCAAACTTGTGCCATGAAAGCAAAGTAAGTGTTTGTGACTTTTTATCAACCTTAAAAACATAGCATGTGAATAACCATGCTCTCATTGAAATTCTTGTTTCAGAATTCTACACTGAAGCCCTGAAGTCCTGTAATAGATCCATTTACTTGGACAACTTCATATTCGAACGAACCACAATGCAAAAGCGCTCGGGCTAATGGGGCATCCAACAACAAGGGGAAGAAAATGGAAGAGTACTGTGTTTTCTGAAGTTGCGATCATTTGGTTTGGAAGGAAACCGCATTAAGGCTCCTTCGATAACTTTATCACTTAAAGAAGGATATGAAATTTTGTTTATGGTTTTTCGTTCTTTAGATACGAAATAGTATAATCTGTTCCTTTAGGGTCTGAACTAAAAAGGATTCGATCTTCGGTGAAAGTGTTTGAATAATAAACGGTTGTTAGATCTGTAAAAAGATCTTTTCAAGAGTTCTATGTTACTTTCGCAACATCCAACTTTTTTGAGCACAGTTTGGTTTAAAATATCTGAAAGGTTTAAATAAGAATATCCATTTCTTCTTCAGTACGCAGGCCTCCTTCTGTTCAACTGATTGTCCTCACTGCATACCCATGCTTGGAAGCTTGTTGGTGAAAAGTTTAAAAACATTCAGTGTATCACTAGGAACAAGAAATGATTCTCTATTGTGGTCCGGATGTATGGGAAAACGATTTTAAATGTACAGTTAACTGTGTACTGATGGTTATGATTATTTTTTATTTTTCTGGGTTATTGGCCACAATAATTAAATCCGTTAGGAACATCAACAAAGGTTAGATGCGTCAAAACATACAGAATTTGTGGACAGTGTAGGAGATCCAAATGACGTATTGTAACCTTGAAATCATAATTGTGTAAACATTATGTTCGTTATTGATTGTATCTAGTAATTGATTTGTACACCCTTAATTTTTTGGCACAATATCTCGTTTAAGTAATATTGTTCATGTGGTGTGCTATTGGATTCAAGAAGCAAATATTATAGATAACACGATATACGAAAAAGGTTTGAATCGATTATAACGAGAGTGTGATATAAGATGGTACTATAATAGAGAAGAAAAGGGCTAGTATGATCCATAGAAGTTCACTACTTTAGTTGTGGCCAGTTGCCAAGAAGCTAAACAATTTTGCCCGGGCCATGCTGAAACTTAGCACACACACACGTAAGAAGAAATTAAAATGACATTCTACTTGAAAACTATTTTGAGTTATTTTATTTCAAAAAATAGCAAACAGTACGATAACAGTAATGTTTTGGAAACTTACTTAGTATACATAGATCTACTCATCAGTAAAAGTGCAAGTTTTAGTGAATCAAATATCATATTTACCCACCAGCGGAAATAAAAATGCTAAAAAGTTTGTGTTGGTGTATGTGTTTATAAAACAACTTGTTTAAATGTATTGCAAGTAACAAATAATGAATTTCAGTAGAAACTATTTTAATGTTAGCACGTTTGATTCATTTCATAGCGTTCCTACCAATAAAAGAGCCTGAAGTTCAAGCATTAATGTTTATTTAAATAGACATGTAAAAAAAACATTAATTCTCTGATAAAGGTGGGGGTAAAAACACAAGATAAGGGTTGCAAAACCCCCATTTAAAAATTTTATCGTAAAAATGTAATAATTAAACTATTCACATTTTTAATTCTGTAACTCTAAATTTATATTAGCATCTTGTATAAGGAAACTACCTTTTCTTTGTAATCTTGATTGCACCATGGCCATCACCGGTAGAAGGACTGAATACATTTTACTCACGGTGCTTTCTCTCAAGAAATGGCTATTGGGGACTTCCCTTTTTGAATCCTTTAAATAATTATAGAATTCGTTCTATATAATATTTATAGAATTATTTAAGGAATTAATGGATGGTTCGTTCTTCCCACTGTGTGATGGCCAGCAGGCAGAGCAGGGCAAGAAGAAACTGAGAAGGGTCTATCATGTACTGACAGCTCTATCCTTGAAAGGGATCTCAGGCCATAAACACAAACCTAAGGAGATTACTCGTGAAAGGCAACCAAGTTCTGTCAGCATCAACGAAAAAATACCAAAAATCTTCAACAGGTATCATCTTTCCCTCCCTTTTAGATTTTAACACAATCTGACCCTACGTTGCCTTCACGGTTACAAAAAGACAATACACCAGATCCATGCCTTCACCTTGTCAGGCGTGCTAAGTATGAGTCCCAGCTCGAGTAGATATCGCTTCCAATAGCAGGGGGGGGGGGGGTTGAAAGGTAAAACTAAAAGTGAAAAAGGCAGAAATGGATGTCCGTAAAAGTTAGCTTATCACAAAATTGACAAACAGTATCCCAGAATTCTGTTCTAAAATTAACGGGACTAATTTTATACCGCATTTAAAAATGTTCTACGGAATGCACAACATCAAAATATTCAACACTAAAAGTGGGTACGCTAACTTAAGCGGTAAGTTTAGCGTACCCACTCAAGAACGAACGCATGAAAATAAAAAAATTGAATATACCAAGAATTAAAGTTCGACTTTTTTGAACTAATTTTATACCTAAACTTAAAATTTTTGAAATATTATCGAAATATTTAACACTAAGAGTGCGTGCGCTAACAAACGTTTAAGTTAGGCATACGCCACGCAAGAAAAAAAACGCAATGAAACAAAAATATTTATATCACCAATCCGTGTTCTAATTAAAGGAACTATTTGTTACCAAAATTTAACATTTTGATCGATGCAGAACATCTAAATTAATTCACATATAATTATTCAACCATTTTGATATCTCTTTAAACCGACCTTTTTTTATAAACGCCTCCAGTGGGCATAGTCCCGCATGTGGCACAAAAATAGGCATTTTCTGAGACTATATGAAATTCCTGACGAGTATAAAGCACAAACATTGGAAAATATTTTGGGCCCCTTAGTTTTGGGGAGAATTATTGGCAGTAATTTTTTGTCTGAAAAGATGTAAAGGAGATTTAACGGAAACCCTTGACCTGTCAAATTTTTGCAATTTCGACCTGTGCCGGATTTTCCCGAAAAGCAGAGTCCTAGTACGAAATATACATGGCGAATACACTGTGAATAATAATTTCCCCTCAGATGGTAATTTTTTTCGGAAAATTCACGAAATCGTTCGAAACGAAAGGTGAATTTGTATGAAATATTTTAATGTAAACGTTTTGATGTTGAACATATGTTCCTTTGTACTTAGAGATCGTATAATGTTTACATTCAAGAATATTTTAGGCATATGAATTTCGTGTGCAAATCGCCACGGCTGTGTTCTAAATAGGATTAACGGCGAAAAAATTTTGACAATTTTTCTCAACTTTTTTGATATCTGCTTAAATTGGGCCGTTTTTGATAAACTCCTTTTGCGGGCACTGTTTTGCGACCAAAATGTCAGCGTGAAGCGGGCGCGTTCCGTCGATTTGGGTTTCGTGGCGGGCCGGCGGTTGGTTGAACAGGGACGGGGTTGGCCAGGGCGGGGGCTGTGATCTCGGGGCCGCCTTTGGGGTTATTCGGGGGAGTGCAACTGGGCCGCGTTGGCCTGCCGGTCTCTCCGGGCACGGCTCTCCGTCACGTGCGGGGGTGGCGGCCAGCGACCAGGAGGTTGGACGGATTTCACCAACCTGTGCTGGTCGCTGGGACCCCGGGCATCCTTCTGGGTGAAGCGGGCGGCAGGGGCAGGGAATGGCAAGGGGCGGTCTGGAGTTACAACACAAACGCCTTCCAAGTACGTTCTGCCGAACTGCATGGGTGCCAATCGTTCCAACATAGAATGTCAGCAGGCGAGAAATTGTAAGAAAAAACGATGGAGGCCGTTTTTTTGGAAGATATTTTGAAAATGTCCAAAGGACCTTGATGTAATTTACTTTCCCGGGAAATCACAATAACCGTTTCAATTTCCCCAAGGAAGGCCGAGACATAAGCTAGATGGGATTGGGGGAATTATGAATTTTGGAATAAATCGGCTGAAGGGTTTTTTAACGTTGTTCACAGACAGGCGGAACAGAACATACGATTTGCCATCAATCGATTTTTCGCTATCTAAAGACTCACGAAACATGCATTCTGGCTACACTACGCGTCAAAAGAGGATTTCCTCCTCTCGCCCTAAATTTAGCTACTGGATTTTTCAAATTTTTGGTTACCAAGGTCCCTGCATAATAATTTCCTGCTGAAAATTCGACGTTTATCGCATCAGCATAACATACTCTCTATACTGCGTAATGGTTTACGAGAAAGTAACTTTGTTGTTTGCACCGAATGGCACAGACTTTCCCATATTAGCTTTACTATTTCTTTGCTCTCGAACTAGCTACTCGATTTACCACATAATCTAGGCGAGCTGCCAATGATAATTTTTCAAAAATACGAAAGAATGGGACCGATATGGGGCGTTTGTTGTCGTCTGGGGAATAGAGTACGTTTTAGCACTCTCCCTAGCAAAAGTTCAAAAGGAAAAAATTCGGAGTCAGTTGTTAAAAACAAAAGGCCATTCACGAACATGAGACCTGTACTATTTTCTTAAGCGTTTTTTTTACGCTACCTCACGGTCCAAATTGAATCAAAAACATTTGTGCCAGTTTTTAAGAAACAATTGTTTATAGCAAAGTAAACGCTGTCTATTTTTTGAAGCAAAATTTCCAAAACATACTCATAATTTTCGTAAATAGGACATGATATATTTAAAGCTTTATTTTGGCTAAACACATTTCATAAAATATGTTTACCTTACAAGTATCATTGTAGGATAGGCTGAAAACAATTAAATTTTAGCAATTTTTCAAAATCAGCATTTTTAATTAACGTGGAGCACTACAAAATTCCTCTTAGCACTAATATTATTTTTTTGGAATTTGCACCATTCCTTAATCATTACATACTAAATGTTCGAAGGGTCAAAAATTTAAAAATTTTTAAAATTTTTTTTTCAGGGGTCGCATCAACACTATGCATTAAGCGACCAACTATTAGCTTGGTAACGGTAATGGTCACTGTGGGTGACACGAATAATGATGATGATAGGGGGTGAAAAGGCGAAACACAATACAACCATGCCCGAAGGCGGGACTCGAACCGCGATCCTTCGGTCCGCAGTTACGCTACGGCAACTACTGCTAGCGATCTCGGCCACGATCGGCAAAACAAAATTTGGGGCCGTCTTTCCACAATCAGTAAAACTTTATAAAAAAACTTTACAGGAAAATACAATAAGTGTTTGCAAATTAATTGTAGATTCCCCAGCCTAGAAGAGGCCGGTTTCTTCCATACAATCAAGTTAGGCGGGTCAATTAAATTTTGGTAAATTTACACTGCCGACACCTTTGCCCCAAAAGTCCGAAAGAGGTGCAGCAGCGTATGTATCCCTCAATCGAAGTAAACGACCCGGGGCGCCATCAAAAAAAGGGCTACTAGCGAATATAAGTTAAAATTATATTTAGATCTGCACTGGTTTCAAAATGTTTAAATTTCGGTAATAAAATAATTCTAATTAGGAAACACGATTTTTGGATGTATATATTTTTTCATACGTTTTTCTCTTGTGCATTGTGCATAAGTAAAATTTTTAAATTTGGGGGGTATAAATTAAGTCGCTTAAATTAGAAACAAGAATTTGGAGATTACTGGGTTTGGTGATAAGTGGGGTATGCTACTTAAACAAACGGACATCAGAAATCGGGCGCAAGGAAGAAAAGGCACAACTAGGCAAACATGAAAAAATAAGGTATTAGAGACACTAAAATTAGGCAAATGTAAATCTACTACAAAACAACGCGCTTTCGCCTCGCCTCGCTCGCCTTCGTCGCTCGCTCGGCGGATCGCCTCGCTCGCCTCGCCTTCGCCTCGCCCTCGCCCCTCGCCGTTCGCCTCGGCCCCTCGCTCGGGCCTCGTCCTCTCGGCCCTCTCGCCTCGCCTCGCCCTCTCGCCATCGCTCGCCTCCTCGCCTCGCCTCTCGCCTCGCTCTCGCCTTGTCGCCTCCGGCCTCGCTCGTTCGCCTCGCCATCGCCGCTTCGCGGTGCCTCGCCTCTCGCCTCCGCCCTGCGGGCCTCTGAGGCCCGTCGCTCGCCTCGTCGCCTCGCCATAGGGCCTCTCGCCCTCGCCTCTCGCCTCGCCTCTCGTGCCTCGGCCTCTCGCCTCGCCCTCGCCCGTCGCCTCGATAGCCTCTCGCCAACGTTGGCGGTGATGGTGGGCTCGCCCCTCGGCCCTCTCGCCTCCGCCCTCGCGCCTCGGCTCTTCCGCCTCGCCTCTCGCTCGCTCGGTGGGGCCTCGCCTGCGGCCTCTCAGCCGCCTCGGGCCTCGGCTCTCGCTCGCCTCGGCCTCGGCCTGCTCGCTCTTCGCCTCGCTCGGGCCTCGCCAACTTTCTCGCCCGCCTCTCGCGGTCGCCTCTCGCTCGCCCCGCGTCGCGGCTTCGCCCGCCATCGCCTCTCCCTCGCCGGCCCGTCGTTCGACCTCGGGCCCTCGGCCCTCTCGGGCCTCGCCAAATCATGGCGGTGCCTCGCTTCTTCGCCACTCGCCTCGCCTCGCCTCGCGCCACTCCGGGCTCGGGGGGGCCTTCTCGCACCCGCCTCTGGCCACCGGAACGGGTAGGGTGTGGGCGGGGTGTGTGTGAAGGGGGTGGGGTTGGCTCGTCGCTTCGGCCATCTCGGCCTCGCTCGGCCTATCGCCTCGTCGCGCTCGCCTCTCGCCTCGCCTCGGCCTCCGGTCGGCCTCGGGCCTCGGGATCTCGCCTCGCCTCCGGCGCCTCGCCTCTGCCTAGGCCTCGCCTTCTCGTGGCTCTCGCCATCGCCTTCGGCTCGGGCCTTCGCCTCGCCTCGGCCTTCGTGAGCCTGCCTCGCATATTCGCCGCTCGCCTCGGCCTCGCCTCGCCCTCTCGCCTTCGCCTCGTGCTCGACTCGACTGCGACTCGACTCGAACTCGAACTCGACACGACAACGACGAAACAGCCGCCTCCGAATGCTTCGCCGCTGGGTGCTGGCTCTTAGCCCTCAACGCGGTAAGCAGCCCTTCCCCATCGCTGAGGCGAGGAAACTTTGACTTGGCGCCGCCCCGCGGGAGAATTCATATCAGCACCCGGAATCGGGATTTTGGACTCCATGGGGATACCCAACTTTGGCGAGGAAATTGGTCCTACAGTCTGCTCCGGGGCACAAATGTTGTTTAACAGGGCATCAACTGATGCTACTTACTCGTGCTCCGACGGTGAGTTCCTTGGGTTCTGTATTCGCAGGGTTTTCCACTGGCTGCAAATATCGCTCGGTCGAATTCAGGCCGCTGTCTGGGAGGCCAATTCTAGAGACTGGCTGCTCGAATTGGTAGTTTCCGCGCTATCTCCGATCAAACACTTCAGGCGAAGGCCGGGGCAGGCATCCAAACAAAACGGGCGACGGAACGCACGCGGACCTTTCCTTCTTCTTCCTTGGTTCCTTTTCTACCCTTAAACTTACCTATATGCACTACGCTACAACACTAAACGAGAGGAGCTTAGAGCTTGGTCCACGGGGTTAGGGTGGTGCCGCTGGTAGGAGACACTTGGCTGTAGGTCGGCGACGGATATTGCCGTGAAATGGGGGAAGACGCGCCGGCAAACTCCCGCGCTACAAGCACACCCTACACTATCGGGGGACTAATGACTTAGGCAAGTTGCGGCGCGCGCCGAAATCAATCAGTAATCAGTCAATCGGAAAGCGAATTGTGTCTCATTCCAGTACCCGCCTGTATTTGCTATTTCTAAAGGTCGTTTGTTTAAGGCAACGGAGCAATAATTCAATCTAGAATATACCACAAATCAATTGTATGTTATTCCGACTGTTACCTTTCAACCTTTATGAAATACTAAGATTGTGTCCGCTTATTTTTTCTACAGTAATTAAAGGTCAAATAAATATAACTTTATAAAAATAAAGTATATTATTATTTTATGCATTTTCTCAGTTTTCGAGCGGTCTATTAAGCTCAATATCCTGGCAAATTGAAAACATTCAACCTTTAAAAAGCTGGTTTAAAATACAATTTTAAATATATAATTAATAAAAAAAACCCTACTCATTTGGCTTTAAAAAAATGCGCAATAATAAACACTGGAAACTACCTTATTAATGAAAAACATGGGGTATAAAAAACTCATTTGTAATGATAAATATTCCTTAATTGATTCTTCATTGTTATCAAGTGTAGTATTAATACTTCATGGCTAACAACTGCCAACCTTCGAGCATTCAGGGTGTTATTTTTCGTTTGAACAATTGTCACTTTCAGCCACTTTTCAAAATGTCTCTCAACACTTCTTGGCTCTCCATGCAACATGGCGCTCAGCGCCTGTCTGGCTTTTCAAACGAAGTGCCGTGCTGTGGTCACTGTGGTCCGTGACGCAAACGTGCTGCTTGCGGGCAGAAAGGAAAACTCAAGGTTGCTCTTTGGAGGTAGCCCAGCTAATATTTCGCCATGTCTCGACTCTCTAAGTCAGGTTGTCCAACTGGTTGGTGTCGCGGTGCCATTTATTGTGGCCCGCAAGGTTGTTAGCCAGAAGTTGAAAGTCCCCCTTGCATTCACATCGAGCTACGACATAGCCCGCCTGGCACTCTTCAACCCTTTTCAATTGTCAAAATTAGGTTAAGTTGGGATTTTTGGGTCTAGTAAATTCAGAAATTCAATAATCAATCCCAGTATGTTTCACTGCGGTTAATGCACTGAATAAGGGTCTGATAATGACGCATCCTTCCATCACCGCCACCCCCCAATTTCAGGAGCAGTGGGGACAAATTACCGAGTCACTTAGGG
>BOPP01000226.1:1818302-1829208 GCA_017312745.1 Gryllus bimaculatus | reverse complement strand
TTTAGAAGATTATCCCCTGCCCACGTAAAAAAAATCACTCACTAACTCAAATTCATTCACACACACACACACACACACATCTGGTATGCACCAATCAAGACTATCCTAAAGAATTAAAAATGTTCTCAACACCTCCTCCCTGATGGCTAATCATGAAGTGTGATATATCAGTCATGGAATGTACTTGGAGCACACCTTTCAGTAATTACTATTTGCCACATTTTGTAACTTTTTGGAGGTAATTTGATTTGTGTCAATGAACTTCTCTCATGCTTTGGAAATTTCCAGATGAGTTACGTGTCTATATGGTTGCCTCAAATTTTTGAACTGCATTATTAGTGATTTTTTTTTTAAGTTTTGTCTCTGGCATGGAAATTATGCTGGTCTGATGGACACATGGGTTGATCATTGTCCTTTGGCTACCTCCATAACAAAGTGGATTGTCGAGATAGAAAAGAATAAAGGATGTCAAAGATCAACTTTTGTTGAAAACGACTTTTCTGTGTTCACCTCCAATACTCATCATAAACTTATAAAATTGTGATTGTGATGGCTATATTTGAAGGATATTTGAAATTTAAAAAATTAACAACGCACATTTGGTAAAAAATTTGATTTCTGCAAAATTGTGTCATGAAAGTTAGAAAAAGAATTTTTTAAAAAGTGTAGCTTGAAAATTACCACTTACGTTTTAAAAACATTCTTGCTGATTATACAGCATTGTAGGCTTTCACGGCCGGAGTCAATATTCTTCATGTCTTCCGGGCTGATGGGCCGTGGTCCAATTGGCTCTGGGATGCCATGGCATCCCAGAGCCAATTGGACCACGGCCCATCAGCCCGGAAGACATGAAGAATATTCTTGCTGATTGATATGCTACACCATTCTCTTTGGTTATAGTGTATTTCATTTTTTCACATATTTAGATGGGAGTTTATCTACTAATATTCATAGTTTTCCAGATATTTGACTTTTTTTTATGACACTACTGTTGTAGTAGATATAAATGTTATAGAATTCTTGTAAATTTTCTGGAAAAAATTGAAGATAATTTGTAATGAAAAAAGATTATTATAGAAAAATTTGATGTTAACAGTTGAAGAGCAATGTGATTCATTATTAAGGGTGTCTCACTGAGACATAATAAGATACATGACACAAAATTGTAACTATAAAGAGTTTTTACACAGTCAATGGTGTAGTCTTATTCAAAATCCTCCCTCAGTTGTGAAAATCATACACTAAACGGAACTTTACATAGATAAATAATATAAATGGAGTTCATTATTTTTTAACATATGAAGTATAAGTTTATAATTAGTTTTGAATGTATTTGCAGAATCATTCAGGATCATCATATCAAGTACTTCCATGTGTATGGTGTTGTGGTTCGTCATTTGGCTGAGAAAAACCAAGTAACTGATATTGAGAGGTTGGTAAAGTGCATCCAGCAGTCAGGCCTTTCTGTGGCAGAAACTTCAGCTTTGTGTGATAATGTTCTGACTGCTGCATTGCAAGTATTCTCAGAGAAAGGGGAACTACATGTTGGAGAAAATCTAGTCAAACTTATGACTAGTGTTTCAGCAAAGGTAGAGTCTAACAGTAAAATTCTCCTTGTTTATTCTGTTTGGAAATACTAACATGCAAACAAATATTTTTGCTTTGACATGAACCTTACAATATATTTCAATAAACTAGAAATATCAGAAATCAAGTTTCTCTCTATTTCATTATACTCGATAACTTAATGACTGATATAAGTATGAAATATGCGCAGTATTCATGTTTTCTGAAGTAAACATAAATATCTTGAAAATATGTGAGTATTTATTTCATAAAACGAAAGAAAGAATGAAAGATAGAATGCTTCCTGACCTTGCTGTCCTGGAAATATTATGTAAAAATTTCTGGTGGTCCACTTTCCTCTTTTTTTTTTCTCCTGTTGAATGCAAGTGTTTTTATACATGTTTCTATAACTGTTTCTATACAATTAGAGACTATACTGGTAATCAAAAAGAAAAATAATGTTAATTTTAACAAAACAGTGATATATATTGAATTAATTTACAGTTGTATTGTATAAAGTTTTTAAAAAGACTTAATATGTTTGTAACAAATAATGTGCTTTAGCTTTTGGGTCAACGACCCCCATGTCGGTCAGGTTTTTGTCCAGTTTCCCTGATGCATAGAGCAAATGCAGAAATGGCGCCTTGTTTTACTTCTAGACGTAAATGTACCTTCACTATGCGCATGTTTGTTGCCTTTTGCTTGTAATGGTAGGAGTAGAAGTAAGAGCGAATTAATATTTTGTTAGCAATGCAGAAAAATTATACTTGCAATTTGTTTACCGATGCAAATAAGTTTTCTATAATTCGGGAATGAAAATGTCAATTTTTTCAAATGTTGCTAATCTCGTGCTTTTATTAAAATTATTTTTATTTATTTACTTTAAACTTTCTCATCTTTCAGCTATTTATAGTTAAATTGATGGGAAGGGATTCTGGAACTCAAGAAAACGTGCACAGATGATCTTCTCCCCCATGTGTCATATACAGTTTTTACTGTTTTTTTGACAAAGTAAATCTAAAATCTAAATGGAAAATTTAAGTGTATGATTGTGAAAAAATTGTGCAACATTCTGCCCTGAGTGACATTACCTCTCTTTGCAGTTGGGGTTGAGAGCGTTGTATTCATAAATGTTTATGGTTACTTTTTTTTTTTCAGATATCAGTATACATTGAAACACATCAGCTGAAATCAGCATATCTCCTTGCTGTGAAGAATGAGAGATTTGAAGACATTCATAGAATTATGAATGAAGCTAAACGATTGGGCCAGACATCAATTCAGAGGATTTGTGCCCAAAAATTAAATTTGCCTATGTGAATGAAAACTATAATAAAATTGACTGTGATATTTTTTTCATTTGTTGTTGCTTTGTTGTGTCTTTTTGAATTGCACAACATTTTATTAGACATGTAAAAATAATGTTAACAATTCTGCTTTCAATTTTCCTTTGTCTTCCAGTGTATTGAAATTAAATCATTATTCAATTGAGGAACATGAAGAAAATATTTTGAGAAGGCCTTTTTTTGAGAATTTATTATTTGAAAATATTTTTAGAATTTAAATGTTGCAAGGATTAATATTTTCATTTTGTAAAATTTGGTATTTGTATTTTTGTGTGTGTGTGAACCTACCAAAGATATGTAAAATGAATTTATAGATAGGCCTTACATAATATCACTCGTGAGAAAAAACTTTCTGACGTGATAATATATTATGATCTAAGCCTGTGATTTGCATGCTGTACTCATAAACTGCTCTTAATTTAGTGCTTCTGGGCATTGTGCATGCCAGTTGATATATTCTGGAGATTAATGTGATATGATATTTTTGCAAAATAATATTTTTCAATACTCCAATTTAAATTCTTGTTTCTCTTTGAATTAATTGATACAGTGTTTGGAGATGTTTCGTCATTTTTTCTTTGTGATTCAATAATTTGAATGAGGCATTCCGATTTGCATGCTACTCAATATTTGAAAAAAAACAAGGCACTTATCTAACCTTAGAATTTGACTTGTTGCTGTTGTTGAATATTTGTTATGTTTTGTATATGAAATGTAATATTTGTAATTTATGTATTCTTATTTACTCAGATTTGTTAAATACTTCAATTATATAAAATTACATTTTTCTCTTGCAAACCTTTCACCAATGTAACCCATACACAATTTAAATAATTTTCACAATAATACTGTGAAAATACTTTCAAATTAAGTGAATACTGTAATCAGTAATGTCTTAGCACAACTTTCATTCCTGTCTAAAAATATCTTGTTGTCTTAGTAGCCAATGGCCATATTACTTCAAGGACAGCTTTCTGAAGTTGTGCAATTCTACAAAAATATGAATGTTCCTTTCATGAAGTACATTTACTAAATTTACTCTTGTATGAAATAAATATTTAAAACAAATTTCGATAAACAGTTGAAACCATTTCCAAACATTTCAGGGATTGCTTTCGTAGGCATATACTGTAACGAACAAAGAACAAGAATGCATTACCAGAGTTACCAGAGCATAGTGCATATTTGCGTCAATAGCCCAGTGCAATTATTAACTGATCATTTGATGGTGAACTGCTGCTCATAAATAGAATATAGGTTTATGGGAATTTATCATTTCCCAGTTTACCCGCCTGACGGAAATGTGCGGTTCAAACTCGCTACCTTCGCTTGCACGTCGCTTCGCCCTTAACTTGCATCTCTGGTTAATTTAATTTACTTATCGTCCAAAAACTTGGTGGCATACGGTGGAAAAATATCCTAGGTGCACATTTCCGCGAGGTCCAGAATTCTTTTTTACTTACTAACATACAAGTTGAATAATAAAGGTACAAACTAGAGCGGTTTTTAATAAGAAATTAACAATTTTCGCTTCTGTGTAAAAGACAATTGCATTGGCAACCATTTGACAGATTTTATTCTATACTATTGCGGGTGAATTAACTAACCTCTTCCCGACCTTACTCCCGTATCCAGCAAAAAGAGAGCAGGAAAAAACGAGTGCGGATAATTGAGATGTATTTGACAGCTCAGAAGAAAAACAATAATTTCAGCATTTGCTGAATATCTAGGGAAACGTCAAAATACTTTATCATGGGGGATTATTGCCCCAGATGATGAACTCCTTGTTACACAAATGAATATTTCATCTATAGCAGCATCAAACTTCACAATGCAAAATGTTCAAATTAAAAATACACCAACGCTTCCATTTGTAAGAGACTTTCTTGAGCAGAGGTTGGCCACTCTTCACCGAAGATTGAAAAATCAACATTAGTACAACAAATTTCACTCTTAGAACGTTAGAATTTGTGTCTTTCTCAATTAAGAAGATAAGGAAGATTTAATGATATGACGGTGTGTTTGTCATGTGTGGAATGAAAGACTGAGGCATATTTACTATTTATTATGTCAGCACCACAGTTGGTTTAGCAATAGATGAAAAATATTCCGTTGGCATTCAAACGGGTGAAAGACAATCCAAACTGCCACTTTATTAAATATTGGGTATCAGGTGAATCACAATATTTTTTTTTTATAAAGAAGACAACTAGCCTGTGTATCCCGCCGTACGCTTGATGTCCAAGATTATTTTTTCTAGTAGTTTAGATAGCGTGAGAAGCAGACTGACTGGGCGGTAACTGTTGGTTAGAGATGCATTCTTGTTTGGTTTTCGTACCAAAAGAATGATTTCATGTTTTCATTCTTGCGGAAAGTAGCCTAGTCTGAAGCGTGAGTTGAAGATATTGGTTAGATAAGCAATGGCTGTTTGGGCAGGGTTTTTAATGTTAAATTGTTAATGTTATCATGTCTAAGGGCTTTCTTCACAGGTAATGATTTGATGATTTTATTTCTTTCTTTAGGCGATGTGTAGTGTATTTTATGATGTGGGCCGTATGTCTGTTCATTTACTGTTTTATTGATTGTGAGATGACTAGGGTGCGGTTTAGGGTGAATGTGGATGCAACATAATTTGCTAGCTCTTCCACTTACTGAGTAAGCGTATACTCTTTTCCCGTGGGGGTGTCTAGAGGGGGAATGGTATGTTTTTCTTAATATTTTGCTTGTGAGTTGACAAATGGATTTGTTGTGTTTAGTGATTGAAGCAGATTGCTGATTGTTGAAGTTTTTAATTGATTTATGTACAATGTTTATTTGTACGGTAAGTTCTAGTTTTATCCCTGATGTTCTTAGTTGCGACCATAGTCTGCAGGTTTTGCTTTTGATTTGTATTAGTTTTACTATTTCTGGAGGAAGTTTATATTGTTTATTGTTTTTGGTACTCTTTGGTTTTCATTCGGTCTCTTTAATTGCGGTATGTATTATGGTGGTTATTTGGTTGATTGATTGCTCTATTTCTAGTGGATTGGAGAAAATTTTGAATTTAGTTATTGTTGAACTAGTTATCGTGGGGAATTTTTCCCGCCAACTTTTGACGCATTTGGATTTGGTACTCGGGCGTGCGGCGGGGATATTTGTTGTCTGGTTATTAAGACTGGAATGTTATCCGAGTCTAGTTCAAATAATGCAGAAGTGTATAGTTTTATTTTGCTGTTACTGATTCCTATATTGAGGATATCGGGGTTTCTTATGCGATCATTGGGGCCTGGAAGTGAGATTGCAGCCCTCGATGGCTCGCTGGCTAGCTTGATCCTTTCCACGGCGCCACTCCGGGTTCCATTCCCGCCTGGGGCAAAGTTATAACTGTGCGCTTTTCTTACAAATGTCTTAGTATCTATTGCTGTGTGACGATGAGACGCATTTTCTGCACAGCATTTTCCTTTTGATTGGCCTTGGGAGCCGCACGCGAGCAACTTGAGTCGCGCCCGAGCACGCACCCGAGCCGCGTGGATGGGTGGGGATAAGACTCATTCTAGGAGTGGGGACCATCAATGAGAATGCTCGATTCGAACCGTAACGCGTAAATTGAGAGTTGCGAAAATGACAGACTATTACATACAGTTCTAGTATCATTACCTTTTATTTTGGAAATTTTCGTTGACGATGTACGACAATGGGAATCTAAAACGCAATAGACATACATGTTTGATTTGGATACCAGTATGACAATTGCTTGTAGGGCTGATAATGTAATTTGCTGTGCTACGATGTAATTGCAAATCTAGGGTGCTGCTAAATACAAAATTATAATAAAGAATCTTTTTTTGATGTTTTGTGTGATGTTGATAGTAATAGATTATTTTTTTCATTAACTATGTTTAATTGATGAAGACGGTTCTAGCTAAATCAAAGTTAAAAATCTTATTCGTTAAAAAAATGATGATTACTTTCTGTTCTAATTTCCAACAAGAGTAAGTTATATATTTTTAATTTCAAATCAATGAACACTATTTATTGATAATCCTTTATGACATCGTATATAAAAGATTTGCTTTCTATTTATCAAGACTCATAATAATGTCATGCTTGCACGTAAAATTACGTAAAAGAGGTTTGCTCGTTGGGGTATCTTATTCAGCTTCATAATGAGGGAAAATAGTCACAAATGTATGTGCTGCCAAACACTACCTTTCTTGGAATTGCCTACACTTCATTTGTATATCAATCTCGATGTGAGAGGCTGCTCTCAACTTCCTCAGTTTTGCTATAATTTGTAGATGATAACATTGCTGGTGAGAAATCAATTATTAAATTGTAAATGTTTGATAGTTAAAATTACATAATAATTTTTTTAAAGAGGCCACCGCTTTAAAATATTGTTTATGAGTTACAATGAGGATGGAGTAAAAAGAAATATTGATACATAGTAGTGCATAGAAGAACATAAAAGTTAAATATAGCTTTGTAGCTAGAAATACGGTGTATAGCCCATTCAAATAAGTGGGCAAATCATCTCACTACATGAATCATTGCATTATTTGGGCTAATATTTTCCCATTAGCGTTGGCATTCGAAGAACTACAGTTGGTATTTTTGGCATTTAGGTCCCCTAGAAGTATGGTGTCATTAAGTTGAAATTCACTTTGGTATTTGTGAAAATTGCAACACCAAGAAGGTGACATATTACAATAAAAGGGTATAGCCGAATAACAGGGTGAAAAGTGCCCCTAAGCCAAATGGATTATCGCGATACTCTTATAAAATAGAATAAAAAATGTTATAATTACTCAAAAAATCAACCCCTTAGGGCAAACTGTTACAGAGATACAATGAGTAACGTGTTTTTCATGTTTCATTTTTTCTCATCTTCTATTGTATGTATCAGGCTGAACAAAATCAGAAAGACGGAGAAAAATAGTTGAATTTCAAGATATTTTTGTCAACGTATTTTGACGCCGAAATTCAAATAGAAAAAAAAATTAAATT
This sequence comes from Gryllus bimaculatus, assembly GCA_017312745.1. NCBI lineage: Eukaryota > Metazoa > Arthropoda > Insecta > Orthoptera > Gryllidae > Gryllus > Gryllus bimaculatus. The sequence goes on along the minus strand of BOPP01000226.1, from coordinate 1,821,310 downwards.
GATTTTCGTTGTGATAGCGTTGGAGTAGTTTCAGCTTTTTTCTAGAATGTGTCTCATAACAGCTTATAACATTTTATTTTTATTTTTAACCAATGTGTACTATAGTAAAAAATAATTAAAATCAATTTTATCAGTACAAAAATTTGAAATTTGCACCAAAATGTGATTGGAAATAATATATTTTTTCCTAATATTTAATCACATGTTCAATCACGATATATACTAAACTCGAAATCTTATAGGTGCTACATTGATTATGAACCAAACTCAACGGGAATATGTATAATAGAAAGAGATATGTGAGCTCCTGCGCATCTTCAGCCAATGAGCTTCAGACCAGTTTGGGTCATAATATTAACGGGACTTTTTAATGCCAAAATTATCACAGTTACAAGTCTGTGAAACAGAAAGAGATAAGCAATTTTTTTTAAAAATATTGTTTCTTTTACTTCAATTACACGTTCGTGTTATTTTTGGTTGGTCACCAAGGAAAATTGTCACTTTATGTCACTTTCAAAATGTATCTCGGCACTTTCACGCTTTCAATGTAACGTAGCTTCAAAACTCTGGTATAGCTTTTCAAACGAAGTACTCGTGTTGTGGTCACGTGGTTCGTGACGCAAACTGATGCTGAGCTGAACGTGCAAAAATCGGTACACTGGAAGAGCCCACCCATCTCTTTCTACTTTGGAACGTGTAACCATGGGTAACTCGCTAATCAGGAGTGAAACAACATTGTGAACGTGCGAACGGAAGTCGCACACTGGGCTGCTACCACATAGCTGCCATCTTTTTTTATTTGGCACACGGTCGTTACTTGGCTAAAATTGTTAAACCGTCAGACGATAAGTGGTTCCTCAGAATAAGATGAGTAAAATTAAACAAATATTGGCTTGACACCAATGCACCCTCCTCTCTCGTGTATCCACCAATGAAATGTACCGTTTTCCACTTGTGGTGGCGTTTGTCGACCAGTTCATTCAAGAGTATACCCCCTACACACACACACACACTCTAACCACAAGGGGCAAGCTCGTGGATCATGGTTGTAATATTGTGTTTGGGAAATGGGAAGTGAGCAATGACGTCGTGAGGTGACGGAAAAGCAGACGAGGTACGGAGTTAGACAAGGTCGATCCCACGTAAAGTGAAGTTGCGAAAAGTATTGATTTGACATTTTAGCAATTAATACGGAGTCAGTGATACATTAAATGCATCGGTTGAATCTATAATATTTAAATTAATTAATTAATGGAATTTGTATCTCAGTCCTACGTTTACAGCATTGGAGATGCATCCTTGTTTCAGCCTTTTAACTTTACGTGGTAGTGATCGTTGAAGGTGTAGGGCAACATTGCTTGCGCAATGTTAATAAAACAACTGAGTGGACATTCAGGAACAATTATATTCCAGTTCGAATTTTACATAAGATAACACGAAATCGACGTTTGCTTGGGGGTTGGTAGTTTACAAAAAACGTTAAGGCGCCCTGTCAAGAGTGATACTCGAATTCCCGTGCACAATGTTCAGTCTTTCATCTCGACTAGTGTTAGGGTTGCGTGTTACTTGACTTCACGCCTTCAATGAACTCATTATGCATTTTCGCACCTTCCTTTTCGAAAAAAGAACAACTCAGTAAGTAATGAGGAATTTGTTAAAATAATCGCCCACAACATACAATTAATGCACGGATATAACACTCCAGCACTTACTTGATTGTTGAATACTGACTTCTGCTAGAAGGAGATATACTCACTATATGGTTCGGAATACATTTGTTTTCAACGAGTACAAAGAACAATAATCATTTCAATTTATAACTACAATATAGATTTGTGATCTGGCTTGACAACATCTTATCCATACCTATCAAACACTGTTTAAAGCACTCTTAATTATCCAGTTATACAATGGGTGTACGAACTGCATAACAAAGTCTTTAAAAACGTGCCTTAAACCGAAGATTAATTAGAAGCGATGATTGTCTCAAGTATGTCGCTGGTAACATGAACCGCATTGAGAGGCACAATTAAATCTCGTTCGTTTTGATCTTCCTTCGATCATTGTATAATATGTCGAAGGAGGTCAGGTAATATAACATCTACTTATTATTAGTTTTAATGTGCAACTTAAAATACAATTCTGTAGAAAAACATTGCATTAGTCTGAGCTGATTAAATGGTAGTTTTTCATGTATGACATCACCAACGAAAATTCGACTTTTGTAGTGTTACCTTTTTTTTAAAATTTTCATTAATAAAGTGCACAGATGTATGTTTGCACTAGATTTGTTTGGCTGTAGAATTTGATGGTTTGTGACTTTTCACTTCTCTAAAAATATTTTTTTGGATATTCACTTCGTAGCCGAAGTCAATCCTACCGAGAGAGAGAAGTATTCCTTGGCCCCCACAAAAGAGGTGGCAATTAATAGACGCAGGCATGCAGGCCACATTCCTTATGTCCGAATGCGTGACTGGCGGTAATGAATTGATTGTCACTGATCAAGTTGTCTTTCCCACGTCTCGGGGTATAATTAGCCCATTTCTAGCTCGCGAACAAAACAAACACGTTATTTCCATTTTAAGGAAAATTCAAGAGATTCCTCTTATCACACTACCGAACATAAGATTGAGCAATTGAACGAATTCAAAAGATATTATCTACTTATGCTAACGGAATTATTCCACCCTAGAAGACAGAAACAAAAATCGATAACGATAAGTACCTTCAAAATATTACATCGCAGAAATGTTTATAAAGAGTATTGCATTCTTTTGCACTTCACAGTTAGGAATAACAAGGCTCCAATTGACGAACAGTTTTGTACGCTCATGCTTTTTCAAGATAACCTAATGTGTTCGATGCATTTGGTGGCTTCTAGAAGCTTGCGAGCCCTCGCTCGCCGTCCTGCCGCGTGGTAGCAGCCATCGTGGCTCAGTGCAGCGCTGCGGGCGCAGCAGGGACGGGCGCGGGGTCGCGGTCGTGGCGATGCGGGCGGGGGCGGGGAC
>BOPP01000226.1:1791730-1809907 GCA_017312745.1 Gryllus bimaculatus | reverse complement strand
TATAAATTTCCTTTCATGAGTTCAAATAAAGTATGAATATTAGGATAATAATATAGCTTCAATTTAATTTGCATATTCGATTATACTATGTCTTCACTCCCTCTCTATGAACTATGCTTTTAATCTGATAGTTCTCCTTTTTAGCACATAAAATGTAATAATATTGTCGCAATTTTTATCCACAATTGTAAACTTTTGAACTTTTTAAGTTTATTTTTATTTTGAGGTTTAAGGCAATATCATCTCTTACATTATAAAATAAAGTATCTACTTTATCTCTTGCTGAAGTAAGCTCCTCTTCTTTCTTTATATATCCATGAACAAACTAATAACAATAATAATAATAATAATAATAACAGTACTAATAACAATAATAATAATAATCACCACCAGAAGCGTTGTTAAAATCTATATAGCAATATAACTCCAAAACGAAGCGTTCTAGGACCTTACACCTGAGATATTGGGGCATGAAAGAAATGTCCAACACGCCATAATCTACAGGATGAGATCTTCTTGAACACACTACCTCACCTGTTCATAGACGTGTAGATTCTGCAACTGTATGTAAAATTAAACTAATTACTTGACATTCTATGCGATTGAATTGCACATATGTGCTTCTCATTTCGCTAATAAAGTGAAATATGAATTGTTTGTACTGACAAGTGTGTAATAGACTGTGATGTTCAAATACGTTCAGTTAGCACAATTACAAGGAGACATATAGAACAGGTGACGGAGGATAAGAGGGTCTTGAAGAAAATGGCATATTGAGATTAATATGGAAATGGAAGGATAGGGGAGAGTATGAGGTTTAACATGCGAGAGGTCTCGCACGGGTACGGTAATAATAATAAAATAATAATAATAATAATAATAATAATAATAATAATAATAATATACTAAATATAATGCTCAAATTACACTAAATACAGCAACAAATATTTTACGCCCTTCCGTAGAATAAAAAAACTCAAATCGTGAAAATAAGTAGCCTCTCTTCATTTATTGCATAAAATTCTTAAATCCTCCTCTCTTTTGCATCTAATAATTCAACCCCATTTGCATTGTAAACTTTCACGAAATTATAAAACAGGTTGGGAATAGCCTCTACTTGTATCTTCTTTTTTAGAGAAATATTAGATGTGTACACCACGGCGGACTCAAGGGGTGGGGTCATGGAGGCCATGCCTACCTTCAAAGGCCTTTTACATCATTCCTCAATTTACAAATTTTATTTTTTCTTCATTTGTACCCGACAAAAGTAGATTTTTTCGGCAATACTTAGATGTATGCTCCCTGCAAAATCATACTACATGAAATTTTTACCAACTGAAATGACTCACCTCTATACGATGTATTTATTTTATGCGTTTACATTATGTATCTATAACGATTTTCATTTTCGTTTGTTACCCTTTCTTTGTTTATTTTTCAGAAAAATAATTGATTTAAAGCTTTATATGTGTAACAACAATGTAATTATTTAAACAGTAATTTATGATAGTATCATTTGTTTATATAATATAGAAATAGAAGACGTTTCCGCCTTGTCCCGAGAACTTCGTCTCAACTGTCATCGAGTAAAGGATTCGGTTCTTTGTTAAAAGTCTGAGCCCGAGATACAGTGTTTATTCTTTGCATCTACTGCTTCCCGCTCGGCAAGGATTCGTGAGCCAGCTGCTTTGCTCTACACATGGAAATTGTCATCGCGTAATACAAATGTACAACAATCAATGACATTTAAACTTACTCTTGGTGTGTTTAGTGCTTACAACAAATGTCTAACGTTCGCACGTGCTAAAAGAAATGCTTATTGTTTTTCAGAAAGTCTAACCTTAAGTCGCTGCGGATCGGTAAAATTCCATCAACACGCAGTCACCTCCGAATCATTCCTCTTACATCAATACTATCCCTAATTTTCCAGAAAACTAATGTTTCGAAAACTTTACAAAATTCTTCAACATCAATTCCTCATTCTAATAAATGTAAATGAATAAACAAGGTGATATTTCATATCCAAGAAATAATCAAAATCACAGGTTTTCATAATCAGCTCTAACCAATGTCTTGTACAAAAGAATTAAGTTTGTTAAAAAAACAGAGTGTTTGCGAACATTTCTAAAATTTTAAAACATTAAAAATGTTTACAACATACCTTCCATCTTGCATGTACTTCAGGGAGAAGAAAATACTGGAAAGCTCAAGCGATAAATCCGATGTTATACACTGAGCCAGAATATTTCAAAGAGATTTGAATTCAACCAATCACATAAAAGAAAGCTCTTGGAACATTGTGATTCAATCAATCACATGCAAGCATGCCTCAGAAAGTTCGAGTATTGTGAACATTATTCCTCTCGCTCTTCCTTTCCCCACTCTCTTAGGCCGTCGCTCTCCCTCTGCGTTCCTTTCTCACCATATTTCCCAGGGGGTGCTCATTCGGCTGCGCAGTGGAATACATTTTGGTCGTCCTGCGCGTGACGTCACAGTCGAGAAAGTTAAGGCAACTTGTCATGGGAAATACTGTTGCGTGTTTGTTATTTGCGGTTTGGCAATGTTTAGTGAAGTATTGATACTGTCGAAAATATACATTATCGTGATCGGGATACATTAACTTAAAGTTTTTTAGTGTCGGTGAAAAATATGGTGTTTTGGAGTGTGTGTTTATGTTTACTAGTTGAGGTTAGATTACATTAGGTTGTGGAACTAATTTTATTATGTTCTACGAACATACTGCATTGTCAATATGTGAAAACTACAGTCAAAATCCTAAAGGAAGCGATGGAGAGCACCATTCGTTTCCGCATGATCCTATTCTGATAAGAAAATGGATTCGTGTTTGTAAACTCGCAGGTTCATTTAATGCACAACATATCAATATATGCAGTCTCTATTTTGGAATGCAAGCTCAAGAACAATTACTGAAAACATTTTTTGGAGTTTGTGAGACTATGCAGTTTAGTAAAAGAAACACCTTACTTGCATTCCAAAATGGATTCATAATTACAATTTGTTCTCTGATTTCTTGTCACAATGAACTTCAAAGCAATTGCAACATCAAATACATCCTGACATCTCGATTTAATCAAGGCTGCCTGGCAAATTTGTTTTCTCAGATAAGAGCAATAGGGCGATCATACGATCATCCTGTTGAATTCAAAAGTCGCTTACGCCTTGTTACAATGAGCAGAAACGTTACAAATATAACATTGAATTGTGCTTGTTCTATGTTTGTTAACTAAGATGTTAATGCATACCTCACAACCTACTTGTTTAACGGGTTAATTCCCAATGTGGAAGAAGCACTGAATGTGATATAGATGACTCGGAGGCAGAACACCAATGTTCCCGTATCATGTCCATCGGAATCCACTTCGGAACGTACAAATGGTCTATGCTCAACGTTGTAAATCATATGATTGTTCTCTTGGCATAGATAAGGAGCAAATGGAGATAGTTTCTCCTCATTCGGGTTTTGGTAGAACAATCGTCTCTCGTTTAAGTATCTCAACAAATAGTTTGTTAAATACAATAAAAATATTGTCTTTATGTTTTCACAATTCAGTGGACAGCATAGCAAAGACCGTAATGTACGGAGACTGGAAAAACTGTTCACAAAAATTTTCATCTTTGAATCTGTAAGTGATAAAGTTATACGTCAGGTCAAGGATATTTATATTACAACATTTTACATTATTTACAACATTTTGCATTATTTACATTTAAAAATTGAAGCCAAAGCAAGATCTGTCTGAACTTCACAACCGAAAGGCAATAAAAGGCAGGCTTCATTTTCTTCTGTTTAAAAAAAGTTAAGGTATATGTTTATTTTCTTCTTTTCTTATTTGAATTTTTTCTGGATTAACTAGGGGGTGATTGAATTCCATAAAATGTAATGTGATATCCTACTTTCCAAGTATCGAGTTAAGACAAAGTTAAATCATAAGAGCCTGTTACATCTCAAATATATTTTTAAATACCTGCAGAGCGTTATTAGAAATATTTATGGTTGGGTTATCATTCTCTTTAAAAAGCTCCTTTCAGAAAACTAGATAACAGATTTACGATATTATTATTGTTCATTATTATGAGTAAGCATTTATAAATATTCTTCTGTATATTAGAATATTTAGCGTTATTTGACGTTGTCTTCAAGCAGCTGCATGGGTGCGAAGGCGAGTTTTTCTCGACGTCATTGCGCATCCTTCCATTTCGCTCTACCTCTTATTCTAGGTACCTTGATATTTCCCATCGCTTTTCTCTCTCACCCTTTCACATCCCCACCCCTTTCGCCTTTCTCTTCCGAGAAGCTTTCCGTTGTTCCTTTTATCCTAGCAGAAAACGAATTGCGATAAAAAAAATCGAAAATGTCAAAATTGACCTTTTGCCTTATGATAAACGAGTAGTGCTGGAGCAGCACATACCTTTTCGCATTATGTGTTACGGCTGCGCAATATTACACTACTACATGATCATGCAAAACTGTTTCCTACTAGCATATCATTTTTTCCTCGTCGAGCTTCGAACTCAGGTTCTTCGAGTTAACACGCCAGACACGTTACCCATACACCACCAGTACTAAACACAACATTCCCGACGCTTAAAAAACTACTTGTCTCTCGCATTATTTGACCGATATTATACAAAAGCCAAACATTACTATACAAAGAACACTTAAAAAATAGCCGAGATATCATTTTCGTTGATCTAGTTGAATTTTTGAAAATTGAAAATGTGATAAATATCGTGAGAAAATGTTCTGTTGTAGCATCACTAGCTTCATTACAAGGACTCGACATTACAAGATTTTCCATTTTAAAAATTTCCGCCGCAGCTTTACAATACTTTCTCGTAAGGCGAGAAAGTTAAAAGAGGATTAGAGAGGCAACAGGAGGAAAATGAAGAGTGAGAAGAGACTGCATAAACATGAGTTGAGAAAAATAGAATGAAAACGTGGAGTAGAGAAGAAATAGGAGGAAAAAAGACAATTAGAAACGGGACATGACGAAACAGAGGAGTGTAGACAAGGCCGGAGGAAAAAACAGGAGGTGAGAGGAGATAGGAGGGAACGGAGGAGTGGAGAGGAGACAGGAAAAAAATGAAACGAGAGGAGAAAGAAGACGAGAAGAATGAGAAGTGAAGAGGGAACAGGAGAAAAAAGAGGTGACTTCAAGAAAATGAGGAGGGGGCTGGAAGAAAATGAGGAGAGAAGGTTGAAAGGAAATGAAAGAATGCTGGAGGAAAATGAGGAGGGGAGGCTAGAGGCAGGACTAGTAAGAGGCAAGTAGAGGACCCAAGAAGAAACTAGTGTGCTACGACACCATACTACTACACCATATTTTTCATTTTCGTTGAAATCTTTGAAAATAGAATTACGAACGTTTTTTCGGCGCATTTCTGCAACTACAATATTGAAGGTAGGTATTTATTTCTTAATGAAATTGGCTGGCTGAACTTGAAATAAGCTCATGGACAATTTTTAGAAAATATGATTAGTTTCCCTCCCCTCGCAATTTTGCATGAAATATAGTCGATTTATAAAGAACTATTTTGTCAAAAAGACTCCACATTTTTTTCTTTTAATTGTGTTTTTGTAAGAATTGTCTTATATGACGAAAAAAATGGTACTGTCTCCATTTTCTGCGAACTCTTGGCACGTTTGAAAATTGCAAAAATGAATATTGCGGAAATACAATATCGATGAGAGATACATTTTTTCTAAAATGAAATCTGTTAAAAAAATAGATTTTTAAAAAAGGACATGAACAATATTTTTTTTGAAAAATACAACAAAAAACAAAACAAGTGGTTTTCGTGTAATTTCTGCTTCGAAATTAATGCAATTTATACTATAATTCTTTCGCAAAAATAGCTTCAAATGTTTTCTTTAAATTCTTCCTCCGATAGAGTATACAGCAGTTAAAAATGATGCAGAGATACGTTTTGTTGAATATTCTGAAATTTTGTAAAATTGGTAAAGTTTAAAATAATTGGAGATAGTAGAGGTGCGCTAATTCGTAGCCGGGGCTCGACAAAACGAAGTTTGCTGCCGAAAAATCACTGCAAAACCTTTTACCGGGAAGTTCAATGTTTCGAATTCTGTCAGTAGCAGTATTTTCGACACTAGCTAGACGACTAGGTCGAATTAAGCCGCTGTCTGGAGAAGAATCCTAGCAGTCGGATGCTCTCATTACTGGTTTTCCATGGTTTCTCTTATCAACACTAGAGCAATCTTGGAGCAGTACCAAACAAAACGGGGCCATTGAACGCGCGTAATCCTTCCTTCATTGCCCTATCAGAACCACTTCCACGCGCTACTCTACCACATATGTCCGCAGACTAGTCGGGAGATTAGAGCTTGTCTCCGCTGGGGCGGTGCCCTGCTGGTGGGAGATTCCTGGTTGGGGAAAACCCCGCAAGCCGACGTGTAGGTTTGCACCCGACCACACTATTCAACGGGGGAAAACAAACACTATGTCATAAAAACATGCACTACACGTACCGTACCATAGCAGTTGACGGTCCCAGAATCACGAAATAATAAATGAATCCGCCGTAGCATTATAATACTTTCTCATTAGTCTGTTAGTACGTAGTAAAGCCAGAAAACGAAATAGTAGAGAAGAGAAGAGAAGAGAAAAAGAGAGACGGGGTGTGCAAAGGCAAGCAGTTTCTTCATTCCCTGCGGTGCTCTCACCTCGTATCGAGCAGAACAGCCGCTCACCTGCGCGCGCCGCCGCGGCCGCCGCCACCTGAGCCGTCGCCGCGGGCGGGGAGGGCGAGCGGGAGTGCACGCGGCCGTCCAGCCGGCGTTGCGTCCAGAAGAGGCCCGTGCCCCTGCGCCGCGGGTCCAACATGGGCGGCGGCGTGTAGCGCGCCAGCTCCTTGCGCAGCGCCGAGCCGCGCAGCCGCGACGCGAAGCACGTGGGCGACGGCTCGGCGCGCAGACCTGCTGCTCCCGCGCCGCCCGCCCCCGCGCCTGCACCGCCACCGCCGCCGCCGACGCCGCCCGCGCTCGGCGCCCCGCTGCGATTAAAAGGATATTAAGTCTGAGTGTGATAAGGAGAAAGTGCGGATAAATGTACATTTACTGTCCACAAGAAAACAAAGGGTAAAATCATCTTTTAGTGTCTCTGAAAATAAAAGTTGTGTTGGCTATATGTATTTATGAGTTTATTGATAACCTTCAATGACAATTAGGATGTTGTCTACTCCTGGAAAAACGTTTTAAATATTGAAAATTTATTCCAATCCAAAAAAGAAGACTGATTTGAAAAATTGGAAAATATATACGATGTTGTCCTTCTGTGTGAAACTCGTACTCATATAATAAAGCGGAAAAATCATGTGCCCTGCGAAAGCAAATAAAAATCATTGATCATCAACTTTTTAAGTCTGAACAATCGTTTGAGCGTTGCGGCACCTGCGTTGAGTTGGGTTTACGTAGTCGGTGAATATTAAAAAAAAAGCTCCTGTAACGCGACGTTGAATGAATTCGTTAAAGTGGGGAAGAAACACCGACACCTCTTGGCATGAAAACATTCACTGCACTAACGGGACTAATGAGCATAGTAATTTACGTGCCCGGAAACATCAATTAACCAATCAGTGACTATGGTCCAAGGGAGGGCGGGCGAGGCAAAGTAAAGATTTTCAGGACCAAGAGTGGTTATACAGGAAACCATAGACTTACAATGCGATACTGAATTAAAAAACAAATATCTAACAAGACGGAATGTATGTGAATTCTTGAAAAAATATTCCCCAATTCTTTCCGAAGCTTTATCCTGCATGCAACTAGATTTTTTAGTTTGTGTTGGCCAATACATTTTCATATCTGTCTGCTTCACTCATTGGCGAATCTCATGCACCACCTCCAAGCCAACATTTGTTTTGTAATTTTACTCAAATTATTGGAAATAATTGCCCTATATAGATTGAAGATTCCCATTATGAATATACTCGTTCCCAATTGTTAATTTCAAACTATTTTGTTTTAGAAAATTAAAAATATTCTGTGTAGAAGAAACTGATATTACCTCCTTTCTCGGAATACTTTCTCGATCCGCCCATGATTTGATGAAGAACTTTTCTCGTTGCTGAGAAGCTTATTGACCGACAATGATCTGAAGGTAGATTTTGAAACTGACTTGAGGTCAACCATTTGCACTGAACAATAAGAAACATTCACTGGAAAAAATCCAAAAAGGAATGTATTTTTGAGAGTTGTCCTCAGTCCTCTACTATTTAGATCATTTATTTAGCACTGCACAATCAATAATTCTATTATATAATTTTCTGATTTTATAAATACGGAAGGTATTTTCTAGTATTTTGGAAAGTTTATATACCGTTAATCAGGTTAAAATTAAAAAAATTCGTCCACCTGTCACCGATTTGTTTATTGCAACTATTATTTAATCGAACATCGCATCATTCCATTTTATTGAACGACAACGCTGATTTTGATTGCTTAGCTTTCGTGTGGCGACAAGTCACAACTTGTGATACGCCCATCCGCTCGCAGAGAGGGAGAGACCAGGAACAAATTTGTGTCCGGTTGCTTGTTGAAACGGAAGCGTCTGATCAGTTTTAAATTTCTTGACTTTTTTATCAATGCTTTTCGTATTATCTGTTGTTTTAAACAAACAACGAACAACAAATAAAGTACACTCGCATAACACTACAATAAATTAAACATTTGAACAAAAACAATCGTGACGAGTAAAGCGAAAACATAGTATAGTATATATGCATATGCAGTACAACAGTTCTTTCTATTCATATAACACAAAATCAAAAAAGGAGGTTTTATAACGCAACATGAGATTAGCAAATATTTTATTGTGAGCGGCCTTTACAGTGAAACATTGCTGTCGCATGTCGTCAGTTGTGCCACACTGAGTATCAGAATTCAGTCGGGAAGCATAGCGGATTAACATAATAAAATTGGAGTTTTCACAAAAAAAAAAAAAAAAAAAAATCGAAACTGATTCATTGTTTTGGGATTTTTCTCTAGTTCTTGGAAACATATAACGAAACCATTGGCGCCTTTCTTGTACATGTCAGGTGTCTGCATTGTTTTCATTCAGTTTTTTCGCGTATTGGATATCAGTAATAATGATTAGAGGTCATAATGTGAGAAGGGTGGAGGAAATTGTTATTGTGGTGAGAGTTCACCACGTTAGATTCGATCGCCAACCTCGGAAAGTAGGATGGAGATGTGGGGCTGTATGCAAAAGAGTTCCCCGAGCAGCGAAGACAAGAGCCAACGCCTATAGAAGGGCAGCCACACCCCGACCGTGCCGGTCTAAAGCTTGGCCCGAGCCCGCGGCCCCGGGTCCACGCTTCTGAGCCCCCTCTCTCCCAAGTGTTAGTATTTCTTTTTGTTTTTAGTAATGCGAATATTTTTTATAATAAAATTAGGACTGTTCATGTAATTTAAAAACAATAAAGTTGTCCAAGAGCCCTCGAATGATTTTATAATGATATAATCAAAATATTTGAAAATTTTATTCGTGTAAAAACACATATTGGGGCCCCGATCATCCCACCCTCCGTCGCCGGGCCCTGCGAAACCGAAAAACCGCGCCGCTCGCGCGACGCGTCTCGCATTGGACCGGTTGTTAGGGATGTGGCGGGGGATGGGCGTACCTCACGTTGCTGAGGAACACGTCCTCGTCGCTGTCTTCCTTGAGCTCCGTCATCACGATCTGCACCTCCTCGTGCGTGCGAAAGGTGTCGCAGGGCTGCGAGTAGGCGGCGGAGGCGTTGGAGGGCTGCGCGGACACGTCCTGCGCCGGCAGCACGAGGCAGAGCGCGCGACGCGCGGGCCGCACCGTCAGCGCCTGGGGACACGAAAAATCAATGGCTCTAGTTATCTCATGTTCAGCAAAAACTGACAGAATACGCACTAAAAAACATATAACATAAACAGGATAAGTGTTTTCAGGTGAACAAGCACACCACCGTTCTGTTCTGTTCGTTTCTGTTCACTGAGATGTACGAATTTCTCTTGTCATTTGCTGAGAAACGCTTCATTCTGCCCAACAGTTTCTTGACAATTTTCCTTCTTGTACATCGTCCAGAAGATTGTGTTTAAAATGAGCCTCCGATCACGCCTCAGTAGCCGGCCGTCAGAATTGGAGTGTTCTCGCTGTTCGCAAAGTAGGCAAATGACGTCCCGATTCTTAATCTTCCTTTAATGTACAAAGCTCTTGAGATATACAGTTGTTGGCGAACTTGAGAAAATACAAAAAACAATTTCTACAGGTATCTTTTCTTTTGAGGTCAGAACGCATGGAATTATTTACTGCTAATAATATTAGGTGATTTGGTGTGATTTTCCACCTGAAATATTTCATGTACTATTATCTTTCATTCCGTAAACCGGAAATCCATTTTATTTTTGATATTTTTTAGATGAGATCCTCTGTCCCGCGTTGAATTGGAAGCAAAAGTCAATTCAAGAATCCATCACATTTCCAATATCGACCGCGTGCGATCTTCCCTTCCTCATCGTTGTTCTCTACATTCCCCTTACACATAGACTTGCACGACACTACCATAGATGTCAAGAGGCCACCTGGGAGCTTAGAGCAAGTCCTGGCTAGAGTAGTTTCCCGCTGGGGGAGATACCTGCAGAGAGACACATCACATTTTGCAAGTCGTCGCTGGTTCTCACGTTCTAGCGAAAGGGGGGACCTTGCCACCGCCCGGCATTAATATTCACTACACTCACGGGAGCAACGACCTAAGTAGTAAGTACATCCTGATGAATCGAATAGTCGTGTGACGCATGCATATTGCAAGCGGAGCCCCCTCCGCAGCCACCTACCTCGTCCACCACCTCCGTCTTGATGTGGATGTTCTCGCAGTCGAGCAGGTAGGACTCCTCCGGGGGATCTGCCGGCTCCGCCTTCACCTTGGCGCTGCCCGGTCCCGCGCCGCCCCCGCCGCCTCCGCCCCCGCCGGCGCCGCCGCCGCCGGCGCCACCGCCGCAGCTGAGCGTGCCGGGCTCCACCTTGATGCCCTCAACGCGGAGGCCGCTGGCCGTGGTGGCCGCGTCCGCGCTCGCGACGCCCGCCGCCGCCGCCCCCTCGGCGCTGAACTCGTACTTGATGCGCGGCTTGCTGTCGGTCGGGCTGGACCCCAGCATGGGGTCTTCACCCAGCAGCAGCTGCGACGGCACCTCTGCCAACGCCGCCAAACCGAAAGGCTGCACCTGCGCAAGCGACACGATCCTTTGCCCCCTGTGCTTTGCAAACCCTAGTACAGAGATGTCATGCCAAGGTCGATGTCACGGGCGGGAATGCGTGCCACGGGTAGCACGACGGAATCATCTCCCCACGCAGTTGATCACGTCGCCACAAGAGAGCAATAGGCAGTCACCCTGAACGTTTTTACGCATTGCACATGAAAATCGTTTAGACGGGATTTACATAAATAAATTTAGAAACTTGCGTTGTTATTTTTATTTGTATTTTCATTTTGATTTTGATTTTTCTGTGCATATCTTCTTATTTGCATTTGATTCCACGTTTGTAATGTCAGGATCTCGAGATCTCGAGAGACAAATTCGTAAGCTATTTCTCAAATTTTCAATATTTAATCGAACCCCGCGTCTGTTCTGAGCAATTTCATTATTGAAAATGCTTGTTCACAGACATATTTGCTACCACACATAAATAGTCTATTAGCATTATCTGTTAAGATTGGAAGCTGTGATTTATCGAGTGCGCTGTAAAATTCTATTACACTGCTTTCTGAAGGCAGGTTTACTGCTGAAAGATTGCTTTCCCGACGTTAGTAGCGCTGAGAACCTCGTAGCATCCCACGGTGCTAGGAAGCGTTGCACTGCCACCGGTAGGAGACCTTGACATGACGGGCCTAGTCTTTTCCCCCCACATTCCTCCGATTATGATGATCATGATGATAGCTATACTCGGTTGCCAATCGCAGGATGCGATTTTCTAGTTGCTTTCTTTCTATTTATCATATTGAATGGTCTCATTCGCTATTTCTTAGCCCTTCAGAGTTCGCCGTTATTTATAACAATTCGCTATTTCATTCCTATACTATTTGCCCTACAGTTTTTGTATCCCTTTATTTTTTTGGATTTCCCCCCATCGCTTTATATTTTCATCGGATTCTTGTTTCCCCTTCGCATTTTTCGTTATCCTATTACCTCTTCACATTTTCCCAAGCCCTTGATTTTATTACCTGTAATTCTTGTTTGCTCTTCCTGTTTTCACTAACACTCTAATGTTTCATTTCGTTCTAGAATTCGTTATTTGCTTTTTACGTTCATTTGACTTTCTATCTTAGTATCCAGCATCTACGTTTGGTCCATCCCCTTTATGCCAACGTCCCCCCTCTACTCTGTACGAAGCTTTGTGAAAAATATCAAATGCCTTATTACGGGGTATTAAATTGTTGCCATTCATAAGATTTATCCCCCTTGAACATAGTTTAAACTTCTGGCAGTCTGGTATCAAGTTCCTTTCCACTAAAATCCTGGTCCAATATTGTGGGTGTCTTATTGCAAATTCAGATTCTAGAAACTCATATCATCAATAATGTTTATTGTTATTATTAATATTTCTATTACTATTACTATTATAATATTATTATTCCTCTACATCACGACTAAAGATATTATGAGTCAGCTGAATATAAAATCTACTCTAGGTTGCAACTAGCTACCAAAGGAGCAGATAAAGCAATTTCTTGCACTACCCTGCCTTTTGAACGACTTGGAAGGTTACCCAAGTTATTACACAAATTATGCGGAACAAATCCAAGAGCTCCGATGACTATCGATACGACCTGTGCTTTTGCGCCCCACTTTTGGCTGAACTCTTTTATTTATGACGTTTCTCTACCGCCTTGGTTTCAACATTTTGATCAGCACAGCAACATCTACAAGCAGACATGATTTTTTCTCCAAATTCCGGATAACCATGACCGATTCGTTTGCATCCTTAGTGCGATCCATTTGAAATTATTGGTCGTACAATATTGTATAAAGTCCACCGATTTTAGTGAGTGTTCTTACCACGTAGGGCATGTGTTTAGAACTTCGAGAGTGATTCCATGATTCGAATTTCTTGTTAATTATTATTATTATTATTATTATTATTATTATTATTATTATTATTATTATTTGTTCTTAGCTCCCCGGAAATGAGCTTTTGTTCAGTAAATCACATCTCCTTCATATTTACATTCACTGCTTGGTTATTTTGGCTCTTTACCACGTCCATGACATGAATATGATCGTGATGAATATGTGATTTACCATTGCGAATTAATTTGGATGAGCCGATCTGAGATCTAAGTTTCTTCAACCAATGATCATATAAACCCAAAAATGTATAGTAGAATTTTACTCATTCGAAGAAATGAAAGTAAATTTGGCTAATTTCATGTTGCAAATACAAAATCCATCTCCTCGGCATAAAATAGATGTACGAATCTGGCTCTTTTCTAAATTTGTGTGTCTAAATTACCTAAATTACGAACTTTTCGCGTCCGCTACCATTGAGGGATTTAGTTGCTGAATTGTCAAAATACCGAGGCTGTCAGTTGGGGGAGATTAAAGCCCGTAATATTGAGGGAAATCAGACTATGTAAAATACGTGTAATCTCAGATTAGGTACAAGAGAGATACACAAGCAGTGCAGCTTCTGCCTGTTTCTACAGTCTTCTACGGGTTTTCACTCTCTTTGTGTATCGTAAAACATTGAAAGTTGAGAGGACTGGAAGGGTTGTTGAGGCCCTCGACGATGCCCGGTTGGAGAGCACGCTGAAGAGGTTTTCCTTCCACACAGAGCCACCACGAGGAGTGGAGTACCGGGTTAAGAGGCTTTGTTAGCGAAGATGAGAGGTATAATGTTGTCAGAGAACGTATTTATTTGTGACAAAGGAATGTAAGACGCGTATGATAAATGATATCACAAAATAAATATTTTATTCGCAGGCTGGATAGGAAATATCACTCACCGGTGACAATAGTGGAACATCGTAAAAAAGTACCAATTCTTGAACCTGAATTTGAATTTGTGTGCTTCCTTGCAAAAATACTGACCCAATGTTATTTCACATATGTTAGGCGAGAAGTCACACGTCTCACTATCTCACAAATCTCGTTTACAAGCTACTACACATTTTCAGTGTTTCTCTGACTTTGGTAAGATATGCTTATTTGTGCGACCAATAATGTAGTCAGTATTCGTTATAAATAAAGGCAAAATAGATTAATTTATTTCAGCAATAGTGAACCATTTGTTATTCCAATGCAGACATTCAAACAAACCATAAAATCATATTTAATCATAATTAAATAATATAAAATTGCATTAAATAGATTTTTAATTTAAAAGCACTGAACGTGAGTTAACTAAGTGTCAAAAACTAGACTTTTGCCATTAGGGGGCAACTAGGGTGCGGATTTAAATTAAATGTCATTTTCTCCTTTTCACTTTAAAACAATGACTTTCAGTGATTGATTATTAGTGATTCTATGTGCGTCAACTGATAAGGTCATTAGACCCGTAAGTGTGGTGCATGCTTTTTTCTCGGGCCGTCATCTTGCCCCGCTAATGCTAAGATCCCGAGCCGACTGTCGGCTAGCGGGGTTTTCCTCAACCAGGTTTCACTCACCTGCGAGACAGCGCCCCATTCGTGACAAGCTAAGCTTCCGACCGGTCACCTGGCATGTGTGGTAGTGTCAGTGTAGTTATGCATGAGTGGCATGTTAGTGTGTGAAAGTAAAGGGTGAGGATATAACGAGGAAGAAAAAGGAAAGATCGCGCGCGATCCATGGACCATTTTGATAGGGTACAGCTCCGGCATTCCCCTGATCGAAGAAACCAGAGAAACCACGGAAAACTACCGATCAGAGTAGACGGACGCTAGAGTTCTCCTCCAGAGAGCGACAGAACTCGACCCACCTGTCTGGTTAGTGTCGAAAATCCTCCCACCATTGGAACTCAACCCCCAGAATCTCCCGGTGAGAGGCACTGGAGTGAGATCTGTTGATTCCACTACTGGTAAATGCATTTTAGTACATACAATAATTTTATGTTATAACAAAAGGGAATGGATATTTGTTATTTGACTTTTTGTTTTGCCTTTTTCATCGATTTCGACTAATAAGTCATTTTTTGCCTTTAACGTCATTAGTGAGGCATTTCCCCTGATTTAATTGATTTTAATATCATTTTAATGACACTTGCTTCAAATAATATTCACGAGATGCAAAAAATGTTCTCCACAGAATTCCTGAGTAGCCTAGTTAATTTCTCCGCTGAGTAATTGTAATGTCAGCCGTTGTGAGTATGTAATCTAAGGTTTGTGTGACGCCTATCAGCACCATCTGTTTGGCCGATTTCGGGATAACTGAAGACAGAGATTTTCTGGCAAAGAACAGTCCGAAATAAAAGTATGCAAGCTGAGTTTACTTGAAAGAAAGAAGCCTCAATTATATTGTAACATATCCAATAGCTTGAGTTAATCATCTGCATTGGTTTTGATGAGATTTTGTATAATTTTTCTTTGCGTTTAGGAAATTTTAAAAGCATTTTAAAAACATAAAAGCAGTTTATTGATCATTTTTGGCAATGCTTTAGGTCATCAAAATCTGCTCGTACTTATAACATATATTTATATTACGAAAGCAAACCAGTAATCATAACAAAACTGAAAATGTTTGTATATTTTTGATATTTCAATTACTAATACTAATTCTCATGTTCTGAAATATTATTTTTTTGAGTTGTGTCACTGTGAGCTTGCTAACAAATGATAATCAGAGAAACAGAGGACCTTTCGTAAGGATGTTTTCATTCGTAAAACATTAAAAAAAATTCACCATACTACTGATGAAATAGGTCGATGATAAATGTTTTACTTGTTTGTAAAACCAAAACTCTGAAAGAGAAGTAGAGAGAATCGAGAATGGAACAGATTTATATCGAATTTCTTTGCTTCAATTTCATATTTTTAGGGTATAAAATATACAATTTTGCGATGTTTGCACGTGCTCCGTTGCTTGTATTGTTAGAGAGATATTAACGATATTGAAACACTTTGAAGGAAGACGAAATTGCTCAATCATATTTAATTAGCTTACAAACATGCAATGAAAACTGACATAGGAAATTTTAACATCTCGTAAGAATATTGATTAGTAAACACATGTTAAGTTAAATACCAAATCTGAATTGGAGATCACCTTGAAAGTAAATCATTTAAACTGCAACAGAAACCACGTTTTAAGTAATTAAAAATTTCACCTTTCAGACGTTTCTTCACTCATCCACAGTTTTGTTTTGTTTTAAACGAACACGTTTTTTCCACGTGCCACACGCACTACCATTTCTTAATTAACTAACTTCAATAAACCTCTTTGATCAAACCTAACTGGAGAAAGTATTGAAAAAACATTTTTATCACATTCGGTACAAACGTTGGATATTTTCCGTTATACATTTACTCGACTTACATTATTTACGCGCCAAATTTTAAACACTTCAAATAGCCTAAATCACATTTCCTTCAATTGTTCGAAATCAATGCAATGAAACGTCGAAGTTTCAAGAAGTTGCGAAGATTGGGATGGAAATTAGGTCGACAGTGAAATCGTGGAACATTTTAGATTCATCTGAAGCGAGTTAGGTCCAGATGTAGTCTTCTATTTTCTTGTATAGTATCGCTTGCTGTTCTTTTTCTAAAAATTGTGTTAACTCTCTTCCAGAAAATCCTCTGCTTATTCAAGTTCATAACATTCTCTACTGGGCCAGAGATAGGGTTGTTTAGGGTTACTTACAGAATTTGTGGAACATTGCTCCATTGTCATAGTCGACTCCAGATGTGGAGTATTAAGTACTCTTAAAGAAAATTTATTGCTGCAAGTAAATTTCGCTAGGCACTTCATGTCTAAATTATCAATCTTATTTGAGACTGTTTGTAATTTGAGCGAGGAACTTATGTTACTATTGTGCTTTCCTCTTAGCTGGAGTAAGGGCGGAATAAATTCAATAGCATAACAATGTATCAGTAAATTTAGTACATAGATGAGAATTTTTCAGGTCGTTGTATTCTAAAACGGTAAAGTACAAAATTGTATATGAGTACGTTAAATAGAAAATGCATTATATTTCAAATAATCTGAAAGTTTAGTGAAGTCATAGGCTTCCGCGGCCAGAGTTGAGATCTTAACTGTCCAGGTGATGCCGCGTTGAAGGCAACACAGCCTTCAACGCGGCAACACCTGGACAGCTAAGATCTCAATTTGAATGTTTGTAATTTTTTTGTCATTCAAATTATATTTGTTATGGTTCAAGTATTTTGTAGGCAGCAGTTTTCGAATTTTACGTTATAAATTAAAATGACGAATTCAAAAATAATCGATAACTTAAAAATGGTGTCGTATTCCACGATTAATTTTATTTATTCGATATATTTCAAAATAATTTTAAATAGTTACCAAATGAAAGGGTACAATAAATTATTTTTGTTAAATTAACTCTGCTAAATTCTAGTAACCAAATCATAACATAGAGAACTTATTTTTGAATTATGGTACGAAGCAACATATTTGCTGAAACCTGTTGATTCGCGAGATACGTGTGTACGTAGAAATGTGATAATTTTGTATTTTTTTCCGCGAGTTTGTCCAGTGGAGCAGGAATGTTACATTTGGATAAATTGCCTAAAATGGTACCAAATTAAAGCAATTTTGTGATGGTGCCCACCATTTGAATTTTTTAGATTAATGTTGGAAACTGCAAAACAAACTGAAAAAAATCTCTCAAACAGAAAAAATCTGAAACTTATTTAACAAATCATAAATTATTTATATGTGTGGAATTTTCTTAATAATTCCTTGACCATATACGTTAACGCGTTCACCTGTATACACTTAGAGGACATTCTGATACCATCAAGTACAAGGATTTATCTCTATAAAGAAAATGTGTTCGGTTAATGCCCCTTGCAGGAGTCACTCTCATTCTCACATCTCTTCCTCTGAAGATTTGTTAACCGTGTAAAATATAACCCTCCATATATATGAAGATGAGAGACACTGAAGGGGAGGCCGAAGATATTTGAACATTAAACAGCTAGAGGCACTCTATTCGTATACAATAATAGAAAAGAAAGAAA
>BOPP01000226.1:1778382-1788927 GCA_017312745.1 Gryllus bimaculatus | reverse complement strand
TCCGAATGGCGCCGCAGCTTCTCGCTGGCTGCTGCTGCCGCCGCTGCAGCCGCAGCTGCCGCCCCCGAACCTGCGGACAACCAACACAAGCGCTCAGCGCACTATCTCTTTTTGCGCCGCCGAAAGCGTATACTCTTCGGGAAACGACGTGGTCCAGAGGGAACGGAGCTGGCGAATCGCTAGTTCAGATCTTGGACGTTTTGATGAAAGGGGACGTTTTGACGTTTGATGAAATCGGGGAAATGCCGCCGAGGAGTTTCACATTTCTAATATGCGCTTAACGATGTATACAGTGTAAGAACAAAGTGTTATAGACGATTAAATAAGTTCTGGTAAGAAACATTTGGGCCATTCCACGTCAAATCATACAAATGTACGGAAAATTTGACCTTGATGTCGCAGTTTTTTAAATTTTTTTCTGTGAAGAGTGTAAGCAAAAATATGAAAAATGTGTTTTCTTTTTCCCAAAATTTTTTTTTCGAAATTATATCAATTTTCCAAATTTTTGAAAAAATTCTCGCATAGCGCTTAAGTGCATAATTTTTAGCTAGTGTTATAATTTGACAGAAATGTAATATTTTGCGACGTTAAAGAACAAAAAATGTTTTTTCATTTGAATTTATTAAATTCATTAATTTTTGAAAAAAATCAAACATTTTTGACACACTAAGACTTTTTATTTTTTCCCAAAAATCTACAGTATACAAATTTGAAAAAAAACAACATTTTAATCTCGGAAAAGTTCTACTTAAGTTTGGCAAGTTACAAAGTGGGATACCGAAATTATTCTGAGAAATTAAATAAATAGGAATTGCTGTTTTGCTGCAGCGTTTGCTAGAGCATCACATCTCAAACACGTGCCAATAGCTGCCCCCAGTCACTGCCCTGAAGAAGTCTGCGACATGACAGGCGAAACGTCGGCCTCTCAGCCAACGACACGGCGTCACCCGGACAGCCAAGAAGCCATGAACTCGAGCCGCGGAAACTTACGTGCACACGTGCCAATCAGGAGTACACGATTACCATCAATATACTTTCACAGAGCAATAAACATAAATATCTCTTCACATCTGACTACGTGCCAGATATTGGCACATGACCTTCATAGCCAAATTAAATTCAAATTAAAAAGTGTCAAACGAATTCAATTTAGTATTAACGGACGGGATATTTATACGAATACGAGTATGTGATAAAAATTATTAAATTTATATTTCTTTTACTACAGTTTACGGAGAATACCTTTTATTAACGTTTTCATAATGAAATGAAACTATGTATTTTCTCTGTGCCTTTTATATATCATTGTTTTTTATTATATCACTGTTGCAATAATTCTCTTTCTAAATATTCAGCGTTGCTAGAAATATAAAGGTAATGTCCTTCACATTATCATCAACCGACTTAAACAACTTCCTGGCTAAATTAATAGGTTCCTGCCATAATTGAAGGCTAGCTTTTATTAAGAATATTATAGTTCCTTTCCTCCTTATTATGTCGCAAAAGTCCCTTTCCATAAACCTTGCGAAGCGAAGAAATGCCATTCAGCACTCCCATTGAAGACATTTATGAGAAGCATAAATTAGCATTGTTTTGTAATATTAGGCACTTACCCTGTCCGAAAAATATGTCTGTCAACACGGTCATTAACTTACTTGAGAAGTGTTATGAGTTTACACCGAAAAGGGTGAATTGAATTCGTGTTGTGTTTCAGGCACCTTATTTCTTTATTTTTAAATTCTTTGCCCCTTCGGAAGTATAGCACAAAAGGATCAAATGCACACCGGACAATGAAAATTCTCAGCGTCAAACTTTATTTTTGTCTCATGAAGAGAGCAGAAGGTGGCAAACAATGGGCGAAGACAGCAGAAGAAATAGAAGACGAACTGTCAGTTTCTTTATTACCGCGATTACATTTTACATTTACAAATTAAGTGTCGACCGAATGTAAAAATTTAATTTTAAAAATTAACATATTTTTTTAACATATTATTTAAATATTGAAAATATATTTTTACAGCACATCAATGTTCATCTTTTAAGGTAAATTTTTTAAACTTAACAGTAATTTTATTTTCTGCAGAAAACGATATTTGCGCAAAAAACAAACAATAGCGCGCGCATGGTTTTCTCATAAAATACGTTTCCAGTCGCTAAAAGGTAGTGATCTTTTGTGAGTGTGCGATTTGACGAGGAAAGACTCATTTATAGTAATCACCGATAGAGTGAGTTCTATTTCATCTCTTCCTTTTCTGCCATAGGAAGGGCGTCGTAACATGGTGAAGAGCTGAGGTTACTAATAAAGGATCGCTACTCTTCGTGGGATAGTAAAGAGAGTATCCATTATGGACTCCATGAATTAGATTCCTTAAGTGACTGATTAATATTAAAACACAGATCTCATCCTCAAATGAGAGGACAATGAAACACCGTTTATTTGTATAAGGGATATTGGCTGCCCTCATTCAGTTTCCTTTTAACTACTTTAGGCATGTTTTATGTGCCGCTCACTGCTACTATGCAGTACGTCATTCGTACTATGAAAAGGAGCATCAAAAACAAGTATAATGTGTTGGAAATGCACAAAAACGAACAATTTAGAAAACGATTAAGTCAAATCGGGCGCTGAACGAAAAATGGTCATTGTGTACATTCTGCCATGCAACTACGAAACGGTGGAAATGGCACCTTGCAACGTTTCCAGTCACAGAAGGGAGTACTCATTTCGTATTCATAAGAAATATCTATAAAATATGAACCTCTTTAAATGACAACTTATATCAAGCAAGAAAATATTGCTTAAGAACTCCTTACTTTCTTAGACGTCGACTAAAAAATTGCCCTTTAGAACATCATGAGGTGTAATTCACTTACAATGCCGGAATGCATTTTGCAGAAATACTTAAACACGGAAAAGTGTATTCGTTTCCCTCTCGTTTGATCCTTTCAGATCATTAGGGTTAACGCGTTAACTCTAATTGCCTTCTTGCGTGGCCGGTGTTATAGCGCTTCTCTGTTTCATCAAAATAATTAGTTCACGATTTGCGCACTGAATGAAATTCCCGAGGGGACGGTGTCGTTTCCTACACGTGTACTTCTACATATATCTATCCAGCACTTTGATTATACAATCATGTGTCTGTAAATTTGGTTCCCCCCTGAGCGTTGCCAGTACATTTTGACTTCCATGTCAATAACCAGGGAGTGCTGCAACAACGGACTGGTCATATTTATTCATTTCTTGAGGAGATCCACGGCTAAGCGATTATGTGAACTCATTAGGACACTAATTGTTCTAGAGTTTATTTTTACGGGACATTTAGCTCGAGTTCTTTTACCCGCCACATATATGGCATGGACCCCTATTTCGAAAATCCACGCTCTCACTCACTCTCTGTCTGTCACTCCCTCTCTGTCACGTGCGCTCCCTCTCTCTCACTTGCTCTCTCATATACAGGATGATTCAGTCTTCCTTGCTCATACGGGTCACGAAGATACACTAATTTTGTTGTAAGTGCAAAAGGAAATAATGTAAACCCTCTTCAAAAATTTTGAAGAAAAAGGTTTTTTTTCTATTGGCCATTTTCTGCAAAAAAAAAAGGCAGCCCAAATTATTACGTTAAAAATTGTTCTCTATTGCTATTTTTGCCTTCTTATGTAACGAACATGAAAGAAGAGAGAACAAATTGTTATTTTAGTGTTATTTGCGACAGTTTATCATACTTGCGTATGCAGCCAAAATTTCGCATTTTCACCTCATGCAACAGGGTCTTCACAAACGTTAAAAAGCAGCACAGCCTCCGCGACGTTCACAACTTTATTGGCTACCTTTATTTCTGCCGTTACACTTTCAATGCGCCGAAGAAGTTCACAATTATCCTCGACTTCGGTAGCAAAAACTCGGTTTTTCATTAACCTCCAGCTCAAAAAGCTTTAAGAGTACCTGCCTTTTTGCACAGAAAATGCCTAGAAAATTGAAAACCATGTTATAAATGTCTACTGTACATATGCCACACCGGTAATGGCAAAGTAATATCTCAGCATGTATTGCTCGCTATACGAGGGACTGTGCGTTTACCTCGCGCGATATTGGCCATGTGCTCGCTTCCAGGGCTTCTCTTGTAGTATCAACAATTGAGTTTTCCAGCGAAGTGGCGAACCCTAATTCGAGGTGAAGCTGCTTGCTCATTAGCCATTGCCCGTGCTACAAGAACACAAGCTCATAGTCCAATGTTTAACGTTAATTATATACGAAACTAAACGACGAAGAGTATCCAATTTTGTCAAATTCAATCTGTACAATACATATAAGATAAGGTCCCAGCATATTAGCAAGGAGCCCTCATCCTGTATAGTCAAACGATATCCACACGATCAAATGAAGACAATGTTTTCAGAAATTATGTCATTACTCAACGATGTGTTTCAAAATAACCTGCACGTTACGTCCCAATCGAAATTAGCGTATCTTGTCCGAGGGCCGTGTGCAATGTTTTACTAACACTTGATGTGTATGAATGTACGAAACACGTGTGGAATATCCTCATTTATTTGAGCAGAATTTCTTTTAATAGAGTGGTTACGCGGAAGTCAGTTATCAAAGTAAACCGTATTTTAAAGTAAAATACGTTAGACGTTTTGTGTTCTCTGAATTCAAAGATTTTTTAAATTTATTGCTGGGGTCAAAGGCCGGCGCGTCGCCATTGACTTGAAAATACACGAGAAAAGCGAGTCACTTTATTCGTGTTAAAGTGTATAACCGGACAAGGCGGTGAAAAGTGCCCCCAAAGAAATAGATATTCGCGATGCTGATATGAAAGAGAGTAAAAAATGTCGTAAATTCGCAAAAACACAGCCTCCTAGGGCAATCTGTTGCAGAGGTACAACGAGAAACATGTTTTTCATGTTTTATTTTTTCATCTTCTATTGCATGTATGAGGCTGAATAAAATTACAGAGGCGGGCAAAAATAGTTTCATTTGAAGGTATTTGTGTCAATAAATTTTGACGTCAAATTCAAATCGAAAATAAATTAATATAATTTTAAATTGATTTTCGACATTATAGCGTTCGAGTACTGTCTCAGTTTTTCCCCTCTAGAATGTATCTTGTAACATTCTGTAACATACATTGTTTTCAGATTTTAAACAATATGGACGATAGTGAAAAACAATTTTAAAAAATTATTTTTAATAGTAAGTATATTTTTAAATAAACTTAGTGGTTGATGTCTCCTGGACCTGTAATCGTAATTTTTCCTTCCTTTCAAATCGTATATTCTGCCCGGCGGGGCTATCGAATGAGACATCGAATGGCGTCGGCCTATAGGTTATAACCTGCGCTCCGTGCCTGCGGACTCCGCCACTTGCCTCCGAGGTTGAGCAGCTGCGGGTTGGTGGTCCGCTTCTGGATGATCTTCTCCTCGATGAGCGCCCGCACGCTCATGCTGGCCGTCTGCAGCGGCGGGCCCGCCGTCTCCTTCTTCTCGCACTTCTTCGTCTCGGAGTCCTGCACAACGCACGGACGTGCCCTTTACATATTTGTTTATTGACGCTTCAACACTCTTTTAATCACCTTGTTGGAGCCCTCAAGATAATACACCAGTCCAAATTTTATGAATTGATGGTCAAATCGTTTTATTAATTATCGTCAAATCGTCATTTGTGTCTTATGCATAAGGGGAAACCTTAATATGGTATACGAATATGACGTAATGTTGACAAAACGAAGCGGAAAAAGTTCATTAAATTTATATCTATATTTTTACTGATATTTTGTTGCCCATCATATTGTGCATCCGGGGTCCAAACCAAACTTGATGAATAAACTCTATAAACTATTTTTTCTCGAATATGTCACCCCTCTTTCCGAAATTAGGAAACAAAAAAGGAAGGAAATAAAATGCGTTTATAAAAAATTAAGTGTTTCATAAATTGTGCAAAAATTGTCTTTAATTGTTTAAAAATCCATCATCTCGTCTCTAGCTTTTTAGTATCTGTGGGCAGGTAATATTGCAGGGGAATATTGCAGGTAATTATCCATTTTAAGCATTAGTATTGCAACAAAAAATATACTGAAGGTTTTCGAAATTTTCATCCCCCCCCCCCCCAAGAGTGCTCTGCAGGTACAATGGTTGTGCAGGGATAGCGGTGGTGCTTGAATGATCTGAGGAATGCAGTGTGCGGGCAGGTTGGGTTTCATGGACTTAAGTTGCCTTTTCAGTAGTCGTACAATGGGCAGCAGACAACATTATTAGCTTGCACAATCCAATTAGTTTGCCACCTCGGTTTGAACGGCGTGCATTCGCACCTTTTTGAAGTAACCGCCGTGCAGGCGCATGTGCCCGTTGAGCGCTGGGATGTTCTTGAACTTGCGATGGCACAGGTTGCATTCCACGGGCTTGAGGTCTTGCGGCTGCATGGGCTCGGCGTCCGCCCCGGCGGGCCCCGCCGGGGGCACGTGCACGTGGGCGTGAGCGTGGGCGTGGGCGTGCGCGTGCGAGTGCGTGTGGGCGGCTGCGCGCTCTTTCGCGTCGGCTGCCGCCGCCGAACCCGGCGCGCCACCCGCCGCCGCCGCCGCCGCCTCGGACGACCGCCGCGCGCCCTCCTGCACCTGCGAGAACATCTGCCAGACGCACCACACAGTGCCCCCGCCCCGAGAGCGTGCTCGCCGGGACGAGGGCTAGCTGGGGACGCGCAGGTCTGGGGGAGGGATGGAGGGACTCTCGGAGAGAAGGAGAATTTTCATCGATTGTTTCCGGGCTCGTCACCTCCTATGGTCTTGTTAGTGTAGTATATGTTTTATCTCGTGAGGCGCCGATGTTCCTTACCCAATGAATGGTTAGATCCGGTCTCGACCTCCACGTCAGTGTACGGGGGATTGCCCCCCCTCCAGCTATCTCTCCACTGTCTCAATCGAGACAAGCTCTAAACTCTCGACTTGTATGGAGTGATCCGAATGATTTTATTATTTTTTTGGCGTTCATAGATCGAGAAACACTTCCAAAAAATGAGTATAAAAATGGTAAAATATTGTATTTTTGTGTACTTGTATATACTGTACATTTGCGGTGTTTTTACAATGGAGGCCATTTACCTCGAGATCTGATTCAGTTGCGAATTTAGTCTCTCTCGTTTCACTTATTATTGTGTAACCTCATGAATCTAATGAGGTGCTTTAGAATAAAATTGCAAACTTCTAAGACATAATGGAGTCTAAGATGTCAGTTTGTTCCAACGAACATGTGAGAAATTCCATATAATGAAGTTACACGTGCGATATATGCCCCCGATTGAAGGCAATTCAGTTCGCGCTAGTGTTTGGAAATTCACATTTTGACACAGTCAGAGAGATTTCGTGAGCCTGCCAATCACCAGTACATGCTGAGTTGCCTACCAAACAGACGCAACTGTCACACATGTAACTTCGTTATTTTAAATTTCCCACCACATGACCATTTTCAAAAAGGCATCATCTTCGACCCACTTACATGTCCCAGAAGTTTATAAATTTAATTCTTAAACATCGGTATAGTACGTACTTTGGTTATATTTACTGAATAAATACGGATGAAATCATTACTTGCACAAGGCAATGCAAGATTTATATCTTAAATTGTGGGCTCGCATTTAAAACGCGCTAATATTGGTATCAATTAGAAGACTATAACTTTTATGAGGACACAATTATCATGGCTATGCTGACTATAATGAGAATAGTCAAGCTAGGTATTTCATCCATGTTTTTATAACACATTATTCGCGCTATTCATGAAAATGAAATGATTAATTTCATAAATCTTTTTCATTTCATGAAATAGTATGTTTTTAAAATTGTTTCTCTTGAAATTTGTTTTATTTTTAATATAGTTCATTGTTGTTATCGAACGTACAAATTCCAATATTTTTCTGATCTGGTGAAAATATTTGTAAATTGAATTTTCTCCATTCCCATGCAAGCCCTCTATGACTCTCATATAACCAAGTCTAGATTTTGTAGCCTGTAACTCGGCTCGCCATCTAGGACTATCGTCAGATTTCTGGTGCGAGCGTTTAAAGCAGACAATGTATATTACTGAAATATTCTGCTATACATATCGGTTGATATGATTAGTACACAGGTTGTCCAGACTTACCCGCGCCAAATTGGAGCCAAGCACATGAATGACCGAAATTCACTCTCAAGTGTAACAATATCATTATTATATTCATTATTATTTTTTATCATGAAAAATCAAGACCAAAAAATTATTAAAAACTTTAAAACGTAAATTTTTGACTTCTTGGAATAGGAGTAATATGATTGTAGCAATTTTACGTATGTAAATTTATGCACACACTCTCTTAACATCATCTGTCTACTCTCATTATGTATTTCTGTGCGTGAAAAGGTTAGAGGATTCGGTAATTAGAATAATTAAAGAACCTATTTCGAAAGTGAGGAATCTCCATTTCCATTTATTCTCTAGTTTTACCTATCAATATATTCTTAAGACGCTTCTCCATCATACTACCAAATATTGTGTTCAAAAATCTGTTTTCTCCTACGATAAACGGTCCTATGATAGCCGTTGAATCCTATCCTGATATATTGTGCTTAATTTGAATAAATGTCTTGGACAAATTTTGTAAGTCAGTTTGGAAATTAGCTCTCCAATTCATCTACCATGAAGAAAATATTTTTCTTGTAGTACGAAGTGCATCTCAGGATAATGGCTCTCCGTGAAAAGTCTGGATCCAGTGCGAAGATGCAGTTACGGTTTGCGGTGTGCTCCTAAATGGCACGATCGAAAAGGAAACGGCACGGTCATACGACTTAATAAAAATACAACAGATAAAACCAGTTGTAAATCCTATATGTATTGTATACGCTTGCGTTATACATCATAAAAATATTATAAAAGTACATAAGACGGACAAAGATCATAAGGCAACTCCTCAAGGCATGGGACGCAATGTAGACCCAATCTAACAACGTCGGGTGAGAAGGCGAGTGAGTTGACGAACCGCGTCACTCCGTTGCACACATTCGTGCATTGAGAGTCATAGGTGCGCTGTCTGAAGTGACGCCGATTCGCGCAGAGTTTTCACGGATGTTGCTCCGGCAAGCACCTAATATTAGGCACATATCGCCCTATTCCATATCAGGCATGCGTGGGCATTCCCGGCGCATGTAAATTAGGGGCCAGAAGGAAAATTTAGTTTAACCCATCTGTAAATTGAGAACTGACTACCTCATACCCTTCCAGGTAAAAGTTCAAGATGACACATAGCCATTATTTTTAAAACATAACTCCCTTCTGAATTTTCCAGACTGAGGTCTGGCATATTTCTTTCGAAATAAGGTTTGTTTCAAGTTGGTTTTCATTCAATTGAAATATTTATTTGTTGAATGAATATGACTTAACTTGCCATTTTTATTTTCTACCTTTTTTCTGCGAATATTCTATAACGCTGAACATGAAATTCGGACACTCTTCTAGTGCTTTCTTTTCTTTTAATTTCAATACAGGAGCAAGTCTGAAAGATTTTCATTAAGGCACAAGGGAATAAATGGACAGCAGTGCGACGGCGGTGGTCGCCTTATCGGAATTGCCCGCTCATTCGGTCCTTTTCCTTACCTGGTTTGGTTTGGTCCTCAATTTACTTGAAAAATTAGAGAGTAAGTTTCTCGAGAAAACATGAAGGGGTTATTTGGTCCCCAATTTACATACAGCCGTCATTCTCGACCTTTAGAAAGTATGTTGCACCCTCGACTCACCTCTGGACAAATGCACCGTGTCTTCGGTGAGAAATGCGTGCTGCAAGTCACGAGCCAGTGCCTCATGTAAATCACATGGCCAGAGTCACCTGTTTGCGCTCTACTAACGTAATGTTGGGAAAAGATTGTGAACACAATTTTATGGCAAAATAAAGTGTTTTCCGCGTTAACATTACGAAACGATTGGAAACAAATCTCGGACGTCAGCATAAGGCTATATGAAGCTCCCTTTTGGGGTGGGTAAGTCTGAACACCCAATATATAAGGTTACATCATGACGTCGACACTTATTGCTACACGTGTTTAAAAAAGATCGGGACACACCAGTGAGGGGCTTGGAGTGAGGCGAAAGGTAACCACTGAGCATTCGTAGAAAAGCGTTTTTTGTATGAGGGCGGCGCAAAGTTTGTGTTTCCGTCACGCTGCCATATCGACAGCAATGTTACCTCACCATCCTCACAAGTTGGCGTGCCTAGATCACTGAATGTACGGCCCTGTTATTGATAGTAAACTCGGTTCGTCGTGGAATAAATATGCTTCCGACGAGTGAAACGTATTCTACGTATTGTACGCCCTTTAAAAGGGGCGTGGTCGGGGGTGGCTAAGGAGCAGCACCTGAGCGGGTGGCTGCGCTTGGCAGCGCGGCGTCCCATCGCGCACCTGGAAAGAGAGGATCTTGGGCTTCATGGTGACCATGGCGACTGCCTTGACCTCGCCCGCTGGCGTCGCTGCCGCCCCCGCTCCCGCTCCAGCTCCTGCCGCCGCCGCCGCCGTCCCCGCGCCGGCC
>BOPP01000226.1:1762925-1777226 GCA_017312745.1 Gryllus bimaculatus | reverse complement strand
CCGGCGCCGGCGCCCGTGGCGTGGTGGTTCTCGGTATGCCGCCGAAGAGAGCGTGCGTCGCAGTACGACTTGCCGCAGCCCTCGGCCTTACACTCGTAGGGCTTCTTGTTGCGATGGGTCAGCATGTGGCCGTTCCTATGCAGGCGCGCGGCGCGGAACGCAAACACGTCTCAGCGCAGTGGGAGCATCAAAAAGGGATTGGGGCTGCTGATTGGGGTCGTGCGACATTTAGTTCTGGGCTCTAGAATCCAGGAGCTTGCGCGTGCTGTGCTGATTCGCTTGAGCGATATCAGCGGTCGTTAGAATAGAACTGCAAAAATCTCGACATCATTACCAAGCCAGTGTTTCTATTGCGGTTCTCTTTAGCATTAAAGTTTTATTTTTAAGCACTTGCCCGTAATGTTTTCGTTTGCGGCCGTGCTCTCACGTGTCACTAACAAAGTGATATTTACTTTGAGGAAAACAGAAAACACGCGTATAAAGAGCGTAAATGTTGATTATTTTTTGTTTTGAAAAACAAATATTCTATAGTAATATATGTGTGCACGAGTGAATGTGTGTGTTTTGTATTTATGACTTAATTTCTGAATACATCATCTCGCTTTGTAAATATTTATACTAACGCATCTTGGAAATTTGAAGTATTTAAAAGCTGTGTATTGTAACGAAAAAAATAGAGGAAGAGTAGTTGGAAACATATGTTGTCAGCCAGGATGCCCAGCTACAGTCGGTTCCTGATTCGTGACAGTTTTGCACGAATTTGTACTTCATATAGTGCCTCTATCTCTCTATTTATGGGGGAGTGTTTCTGATATGTTCATCTTCACTCATAAATTACGCAGCCTTCAGAGAAGTACTTGCGACAAATTACTGGAAAGTGAAATGCCGGCAAAGCAACGAGTGTTGACCGTTTTAATTTCGTTCCTGTCACAGCTTCGTATTTCTTGCAGACACAACTTGTATGTGCAACGTTTTCTTGTTTTCAAAACGTCTTGGTGCCACTAATATTCGACATCAATTTGTTCTTGAATCTTGTGAAATTCAAGGAGTGATAATTGTTTTATTTGAGTTTTTATTAATTTGCGCAGGAAAGACATTTTTTCAGTAAAATAAGTTTTGCTGTAAATGAAAATCACAACGAGCTAACCATATTTGTCGTATGATTCTGGTGCTTTGTGATTTCAATTTCAGAATTTGTTTCGTTTTTAATATAGACGCACCTTTGAGAAGCTGTTAAAAGAGACTTCCGTGGCATTTGTGCTTACATAAAAAAGTTACTTTATGTGGCGAATGGAGGAAAGGTACAATTTGTTGACATTTGTTAATAGGCCTAAGTCGTAGGCCTATAGGCCCTAGAATAGATTCGTTGATCTCACTGTCTTAAATAAAATTACCGATTCAAGAAATTTATTATTCAGTTTTTTTATTGAAAATGTTAAGCAGTTGATGCCGGATATGCACTATGAGATTTTATCAAACATTTCTAATTGAAGGTCGAAATAAGGTCGTAAGAGACACTAAGCTGTTCAAGCAGTAATGTATACAAATTATAATAAAACATGAACTCTTAACTCTTACAATTTAAGAATGTAATATAAACAAAATTTACTATTTATTAATATAAAATTAAGTTTAAACAACTACTTTGGTCCAGCGGGGTCACTGTGATTAGTCAGCGTTTGCATTATTCAAAACTTGCTTATTCTGGGAAGTTCATGTGAAAAAATGTAGCTTCACTATGCGGACATTTTGTTGAGCTCTCCTTTTTTTAGTTGGGTGAGGACTAGAGGGTATGGGCGACAATTTTGTTAGGAATACTAAAATCTGAAATCTGAAGTTTGTTTATATGCAAATAAGTTTTCTGTAAACCGGAAGTGAAAATCCCTATTTTTAGATGATACTAACCTCGCTTTGTTGATACTTTTATTCATCATTCAACTATTTAAGTTTAAATGATGGGGAAGGGATTACAATGCTCAAGAAAACGTGTGCAGATTGTACTTTTCCCTATACGTCGTGTACATATTTTACTGATTTTTTGACAAAATAAATTAAATTAGCGTTTCGTACTGTTTCATTGGCCAAGAGCATGTTTCATGAAGCCAGGATAGTCCAATAGCTCTCGCAACATTATATTTTAGGTATCTTATTCCAAAAATTTACATATATGTCGCAAAACATAGGTATTGAAATTTCCAGAATGCTGGTATGGTATTCGTCTATTTGTTGTCCGATATTCGATCAAAAACAAAACATCCGTAAAGAAGCCATTTCCAACGAAGGCAAAAATCTTTTCTTGGTGTTAATTTCACATGAGACGTTTACATTGGCCTGGGATGTTTCTGTTTAACGAAATATTTCATGAGAATAAAATCATATCTGCTCTAACAACCCAAATATAAGTTTCTGCGAACCATGTACCGATTGTACACACTTCATTTTACTTTCTCGCCTTATTACATAAGAAGAGGAAGTATTTTAATCGTGTGCCATAAATCAGCAAATTTTCGATTTAAAACCCTTATTGGCGGTCCTTGGTAATGAAAAATTGGATAAATCTTGTTCTTAAACATGTAACAAAGTACACTCTCTAACACGATATGGAGTCTGATTCAAAGGTTTATATGATAACGAAAAATCGATTGTCTGCAAATCATCTGTCTGTCTGTCTGTGGTCAACGATAGCAGTTAAATCTTTCAGACGATTTTCTGCAAGATTGATATTCCATGATCGATCTTAACAAGCTCAATAATTAAAGCACTGAAATGGCTGTCAATGTTCAGTAACTACATCATCTTATTCAAAGACTTAATTTAAAAAATTCTTCTGTATTCCCTCTTAGCAAGATATACCAGTAGATGCACCAGGAAGTATTGTTCCGACATCATTCGTCGACCTTCAGCCAGTGAAAAATGGCACAGGTCTAATTTTTTTTGAACTCTGAGAATTTTCGCGAATTGCAAACATTAAAAATGATGCGACATATGTGCCGACAATGACACCAATATTTGGATCTAAAAAGAACGTTCATTACGCTCTTGTTCGATTGGGTGTATTTGGCTTTTCTGAGGTGTGTGAGTAGTACGTGTGAACGAGTTGTTTTTCTGAAGTTGTTTTTCTTGATTCATCTTCTGTTTTTGAGGGTCATGGAATGTTGGCGCGCCTCTGATAATTTTGTAATTAGCATTAAAATGTAAATGTAACACACTTCATCTAATTCTTTCTTGATTTTACTAAAAACATCATCTTTGCTTTTCTTATTGATGTCTTATATTCTACATTTACAAAATAATTCATCACTTCTTTCCTGCGGCAAACAAGAATGGTCGGAAACTTGTGTACCATCGTCAATTAATGCAACATTCACGTTCGATGAAGAGGAGAAAATTCTTTGTAGAGTTTTTCAATGCTCTTGAAGAAATTTAGAATAGAGGGTTTCAGACATAATAAATTACGTTTAAAATGTGAAATTTCCTATAAAAGTAAACATTTCAGTCTACATTGTAAAGAAACTTTACGAAGTAAAAAACATTTAAAATTCAAATTCAAAAAAAGAATATTTGGTTAGCCATCTGACCATTATCGACAAGCAATTAAAAAAGAACTATTTTGCAGGTTTGTGTTATCGGCAGTTGGCAGAGGCGGCGAGGCTGGTGTTTCACAAAAGAACTACTAGCGGCTAAATGTCCCCCGATTTTCTAAATGCTAGTAAAATATTACGGATACCTAAACATCATTGGACCTTATTTAACCATAACACCCTGAGATCGCTCCTTATTTTTAGACAATACATGAAAACTCGTGCAACACATACGACATTTAAGGCCAATGCATGCATGGATATTTACACATTTATCTTAAGTAAAAAGCAGAACTATTATGAGACTCACAAATGGTCCTGTCTCTTGAACGCCTTCCCGCACACTCCACACACGTACTTCCGTTCGTCGCTGTGGGTCAGCTTGTGCTTGGCGAGCGCCGATGCGTTGCCGAACACCTTGCCGCACACCTACGGACACCCACCACTCCTGCAGCGAGACCTCTTTCAAGGGGTTCAAGGCACATATCCTCAAAATCCTGAAAATTTGTTTGATCCCTTTCAAAAATGAAATTCGATACCAATCTTCCATTAGTTTCTTTGTTTGGTTACAATTGTATCTATTTTAAGAGGCAGTTCACCTTCTACCCTCAGGTGAGGTTTCGAGATGTTGAATTGGGCTGAGATCTAACTGCAGGGGCATTTATGCCAGCATATGTTATAAATATAATTTTATATATTATTTAATTTACGGTATTCATTAGTTGAAAGTCGTGGGCGCTGTTAAACCCAATACATGATGACTGAATAATCAGTAATATATAAAGTGTAATTGTAAATGTGCATGTCCATAGTGCAATGTTTAAATGTAAAGGAAAGTGTAAAAAAGTTCCAAGTATGTCTAAATGC
The DNA here is from genome assembly GCA_017312745.1 of Gryllus bimaculatus. NCBI lineage: Eukaryota > Metazoa > Arthropoda > Insecta > Orthoptera > Gryllidae > Gryllus > Gryllus bimaculatus. The sequence continues at coordinate 1,772,778 of BOPP01000226.1, read as the reverse complement.
TGGAATTCACGCCTTACCCCTTCAGGTTGTAAATGCCTATAACCGCGGGAAGTCTTCATTAAAGAGAATGCTATGGATTAATTATAATGTAATTCAGTAATTACTATTGTAAATGCAATACATTAGATGAGGTGTCGACTTACAAGGTAAAAATAATTTAATTTATACCTAATGCTAAATAAGCTCTCATGTTAAATTTTATTAACATTATAATTAATAAATGAGGTGTTCAGGTGTAAATAATGTTATCTGACATATCCATTTCCAATGCAATGTGATTACATGATTACACGAAACGAGCTGCGCTTGAGCATAGAGTACTTTTGTTTTTTATTGACCGTTCTTAAATTTTTGAAATCTTGAGTAGAGAGAGATGCACCCGTTCTTTCATAAAAGTCCAACAACTTAATTTCTCTCAAAATGTGAGATATCATTATCTACTCCTGGACGCCTCAAATAAAAACGCACATTAACACTGTCGCTCCAACATATAAGCGAACTGTCAATAAATTTGAAAAAAATGCTTTTTTTAATCGAAGATGTCCATGAGCCTTGAATGAGCTCGAGGGAGGGGGCGTGGTACCTGGCATTGCTGCGGGCCCTGCCGGTTCGGGGAGGCCGCCTTGGGGCGCGGCTTTTTCACTGCGAGGCGCGCTGTCTCTGCGCTGCAGCCCTTGGTGTTCACGTCCGGACACGCTCCTACGCACGCACGCACGCTCATAGCCACTTGAACGCACGAGCTCACTGAGCGCGAGCTCAGGACCCGCTCATTAGGCCCAGGAATGGCCCAGATGGCCGTGCCTGGTCACCGGCGTTTGGCAGCTATATTGGCGTGTCGAACGCGATGTAAATACGCACGCTCAGTCGAGCTGTGTTGTTTTGCTTCTAGACATATACGTAACGTCACTGTCTGTGCACGTTTTCATGAGCTCAGTTATTCATATTATCGCAAAAGTACGCAGTTTCCTTCACTACGCGCACGAGAAAGGATAATTGCCGAAATCTGTAGCTAGTTTGTCTCTTCAAATTGTTTTTTCAAGGCGGGAGCGAATACTTCCTGAACAATTCTTACCAAAACGCTCGTTGCTACCTGCATTCATAATTCAACATAATATGTATATGAATCCCAAAGCTCAAGAAAACGTACAGAGATTGCTCTTCACTCCAGAGTACGCCACACAGCTTTTAACTGTTTTTGACGTAAATAACTAAATAGATAGATATCCAAGGTGTTAGCACGTTACATATTGTTCTGACTATTAAAAAATCATTAAATTTGAAGCACCATAAATAATAACAAGGGGGAGTGGCATTTGATTATCACACATGGAGTCATGGTCTCACGAATCTGTTTGAAAAATTATCTTACCTGCAATATGATTGGTCATGATACGTTTGTGGTCAATTAGAAACTGGACTAGAGACAATTAGAGACCTGTCAATTATGAGTTAGATCCACGTTACTTTTACTAATTGTTTTGTTTTAATAAATTGTCTAACTGAGCAATCTGTCAATAATTGAACAATTATTAGACAGAGGTGCAATTATTTTAACTCTTATAGTAGAAGGTAATTTAAAAATTATCCTTTTGAAAATATATTGTTTCGGAAATAAAAACAACTGTAAACGGTCTTGTAGATCTTTCTTCTATGGTGCATACCTGCATACATTTCCTGATGAAGTTGGATATTGTTATGAACTATATTACGAAATAGTTATAAATATTTAATTAATAAAAAATTACAGATATTTGATTTTGACAACTTTAAATAGAAGTTTAGATTAAATATTTCACATTAAAATTTGTTCGAATTAAAAATTTATTCAAAAGGTCAGAAACAAACTTTCTTAAGAATGTTATATTAAAATGTTTACAGATTATAAATTTTAAAGATTATTTTAAGAAGATTTTAAAATAACAATTTTGTGTTAATTTTATCGGTATTATTTCACTTTATTAAGTTAATCTTTAGTGACTCGACTTTCAAAGAACACAAAAGACTTTTGGTATTCTACAGATTATATTTAACTTTGATTTATAAAATTGTGAAATTTTCATCGATGTTCAAGAAATTGGTCTCCCATTTGGAGATTAGGTAACTTACTATCAATGTAAATTACATTCCTTAGAGCTTTTTGGTTTCAGTCACTGTTAATGGTTTCAGTCAACTGCTCGAATTACTCAATGACTGCAAAATGAAAAGAGCCCCAGACGAAGGCAAATTGGCATACACTTGCGTCAAGTGATTTCTTACCTCAGCAAAAGGTGACACTTTATACCTTCCAGTAGGGGAGACCGAGGCTTGTTGGCACCAGGTGATAGTTTTTTTTTTTTTTACGCTACTTCGTTTTAGTTTTGACATGTTTGATTCTAACAATATAAACTACATTTATTAGTCTTTCTGTTTTTTTGTGAATATTTGGATGTCGAAATTGTAGAGTCATTAAAAGTCATCAAGATTTAGCAACTAACCCCACAAGTGAGGTAGAGGCCCTGGAGTGGGTTGACACTTGTATGAAGTAGATTTACTCCCTACTTTTGCGTGAGAGTGTAGTGTAATACATCAATATCAAAATGAATAATTTTGTCATGTTTCGTTTGCACATATAAATGGAAACAATTTCATCATTGTTTGGTGTTTGCAGAACAGCCTCTCATTGCCAACTATAGCTGCCTCAGTAGTTTCAAAATTATCATAATCAGAATTGATCAGTCTTTTATCATTACGAAAAATGCTCCTTTTACATGAAATGCATGTTCGACCTGATATTGCCTGCTCGTGTCATCTCTGGTAGAACGGTAAAGACGATACCAGTGGTGACCACTGGTAAAAAATTAATGCTTATCACACACTTCAATCTTGCAGAACGTGGAGTGTATACCTTCTGAAGGTGAGGATTAGGTCAAAGATTATTTATTTTCCTTCTTATTTTATAGTTAATAATCTAAAAACATCAGCCGGTAATTTTTGGGACGTCTTTGGTCTCACCCGTTCAGGGGTAGATTGATTAGTTGAAGTTTCCGGACACGTCAACTGCTGTAGTCATTAGTCCCGTTAGTGTAGTGATTGTTTTATCGTGAGAGGCGGCGGTGCTTCTTTGCCCGCTGGACCGTGAATTCAGGCACCAAACGACAAGTATCTCTTTCCCCCTCAGATATCTCCTTCCAGTGAGGCACAGTCCCAGCCGGGCAAGCTGTAAGCTCCCATCGCGACGGTCTCCAGACAAGTAACCCGTAATAGTGTTTGCACTTGGCGCGCCGGATCATGTACGGACCTACCAGACGTCCCGGTCTCGTGGCCATGGGTTAAGGGGATGCGTGTGGTTAGCACAAAGACATCCCCATGCCGTATACTGGTCTTCTCAACCTGAGACGTAAAGTTTCTCATCGTCACACAGCAACATATACTGGGACATTGCAATGAAACCGCACACTATAATCTTGTCTGAAATGGAATCGAACCCGAGGTCACGTCATGGAATGCGAGCACGCTGACCAATGAGCTAAGCCGCGAGACTTAGTGCAATAGTGTACTGCATGTAAAAGTAAGTGTGTGTATGTGCGTAAAGAGAGAGGAACGGGCAAGGAAAATGAAGGAAAGGAAATATCGTGCGCGGTCCGTGGCGCATTTGTTAGGGTATTGATCGGAGAAACCATAGAAAACTGCCGATCAGAGCAGCTGGCCACTACAACTCTCCTCCAGACAGCGCCTGAATTCGAGTTGTTCCCCCGCGACTCAGAGGGAGGTCCAAGGGTTCGAGCCCCCACGGGGGCGCATTTTTGACACTTGCAATATAGTTGCTATATAGTGGTGACTAACATCTCTGTAACATATAATGACGGAGACAGCAGCAATGCTGGCTCATGGCTAAACTCAGCCAGTCATGGGATATAATATCGATTGGCCATTACTGAGTCGAGTATCTGACCACTACTCAAATTTTGAAATTTATAAGTGGCCACTTCCGAAATAAAATGGGAATATGTAAATCAATTAATAAAAACAAAAGATATAAAAAATTGCTATATTAAGCAAGGGATGTAATTAAAAATAGGTGGAATAATGGCCCATTGAGTTAACGAATGTCGTTGTTTAGAAGAAGAATTTTGATAAAACAAAGAAAATAGTCTTAACTGTGTGCACTACTGGTGCTTTTACTCCATGCGTGAATAAAAATATCAGAAATATACTTTTATTTTGTGTATTTGTTAGCGGCGTATTTACGTGATAATGAGCGGAACGACGCTTACTTGCGAGCCGCGTTTGTTAGTCGCCTTTATAATGCGAGAGATATTCACAAAAATGTCTGCCATTCCTCAACTTATAATTCATACACGCGGTATCGGTACGGTAATCCAAAAATAATGTCGTTGGTTCGTCTGCCTCGTAGAGAATATTACAGCTTTAAGGAATGAATAGTTGAAGGCTATATAGATATCTACAAGAATCTCAATAGCCAAAATATGAATGGGACCGTATGATTCTAAGTTTTTCAAATACTACAATCGATGTCGCAGGCCAACGTCGAATTTAAGTTTCTGCTATAAAGCGTAGGCAACACTTGGCCTGACAACGTAGCGATGTAGGGAACGTTTTGGGATACCACCTCTCGGAGTACTAGGCATTTGCCGCTTTGCAGCGTGGAAGGTGCACGTCGCGCTCGCCAGCAGCGTACCTGCAGCTTCGGCGTCGCCGTTCACACCTAGACTATCCGAGTTGTCGTTGATGAAGGCCTCCGCCGACGCGGCGTACGCCTGCGGAGACAGCGTCAGCTCCTGGCCGCTCTCCGACTCGTACAGCTCCAAGCCCGACGCCGACGCCGAGGCAGCGCTCCCTGCGAAGGAATGCACACGGACGCTCAGGCGCGCTCACGCACGCCTCCTGCTTCGGGACGATCAACTGCAGCGAAATGGGCTTTTACTCGCACCCACCTACGAATCCGCGGTTTCTCAAATTGCTTAACTTCCGTGATTTCACGGAGTGTAGTTAAGCAACTCGGCCAACGACGCCGACTCAATTTATTTTAATTACTAGTAAATTTAATAATTTTTGTTACATGGGAGCCAATATATCTTATAAAATTTTCCAGAAATCGCTCGTCGCCACATTGATTCATAATTTAAATTAATGTAATGTAAGGGTGAAGTTAGGGATTGTGGAGCTTAATGAAACGTGCACAGATTACATGTTTACCTTACTCGTCACATCCAATTTTTAATTGCTGGTTTAACGGTAAATCAATCAATCATAAAACACGTTCTCGGACGTTTCAGAAAATCAGGATACTGTGCAATAATGATGTTCTGATATCACAGTGAAATTACAAATTTTTTATCATATTGTTCAGAGCTTATTGATGTTTTGACGTTCGAAATGAATCAATCTGTATATCGAGATTCCGTTATACCGAGTTTTATTCATGATTGCAGCACAAATTGGGACAGAAATAAGTTACCTAAGCAGTAAATCCATACTATCCAGACTATAAAATTAAAAAAAAATATTGACAGACCTGAGTATGATCGGGAAGCGTTCAAAATAGTTGTGGAGACAAGAGGCACAATCAATTAATATATAGTATGTATATACTATAAGCGATGATGGCAATTTTTGACTGAGTATCACTCCTAGACAGATGGTCACGCGGGGCGTGTGATGCGGTTATCAAATAAGGAGTTTCAATCATAAATATTAAGTAGTAACGCAGCTCCCGTTTGAGTAAATGAGTCACATCAGTCAGAAGTCACTATTTAAATTGCTGTAATACCGGTACAACTGATTTTAATTCTGTTCGAGACTTGCAGAGATAATGGCCAAACTTAGGATCTTATCATACCACTCTTGTGATCGGCTTTCACATTTCGGGAATAACCATAACTGGAAATATAGAAGGGTTGCCTGTTCTCCACGGAGGATGCAACTCTCCGCCAGCGGTGTATTAAAATTGACTGGTTGCTGATCTCTTAGCTGTTTCCGAGATGTGTGCTCAGATTTAGTTATTATAAACAACATAGCTGTACCCGTAAGAAAAAAATATTAAATGAGATCGACTTAATACTTACATTGTGGTGTTAAAAGTCATGGGATGCCTCCTAATATCGTTTCCGACATCCCTTTGTCTGGCGAAGTGTAGCAACTCGACGTGACGTAGACTCAACAAGTGGTTGGAAGACCACCTGCAGAAATATTGAGCTATGCGGCCTCTATAGTCCATAATTCTTGCAGATTCTGGATTTTGTGCAAAACATTCTGTGCACTCAATTCTGTCTCATATATGTTCGATAGAATTGATGTCTGTATATTTAGGTGGTCGAGTCATTCACTCATATTGCCCAGAATGTTCTTCAAATGGCCAGGTGACATTACGCATTGTCATCAGTAAAGAAAATCTACCGTTGTTTGGGATAATGAAGTTAATGAATGGCTGCAAATTGTCTTCATGTAGCTGAACAAATCAATTTCCAGACAATGATCGGTTCAGTTGGACCAGAGGACCCAGTCCGTTCCATGAAAAAAGAGCCCACACCATTATGGAGCCACCACCAGCTTGCGTATTGCCTTGTTGACAAATTGGTTCTTCGCCACACTCGAACCCTACCATCAGCTCTTACCTACGGAAATCGGGAATTATCTGACCAAGCCACGGTTTTCCATTCGCCTAGGGTCCAACTGATACGGTCACGAACCCGGGAGAGGCGCTGTAAGCAATGCCGTGCTGTTAGCAAAGGCACTCGTGTCGGTCTTCTGCTGTCTTAGCTTATTAAATCCAAATTTCGCCGCATTGTCCTAATGAATACGTTCGTCGTGCGTCTCACATTGATTCTCCTGTTATTTCAGGAAGTGCTGTTTGTCTGTTAGCTCCGAGAACTGCGCAAACGCCGCTGCTCTCGGCCATTAAGTGAAGGGTGTCGGCCACTGCTTTGTCCATGGTGAGAAATTTAGCCTGAAATTAGGTATTTTCGGCACACTCTTGTCACTGTGGATCTCGGAATATTGAATTTCCTAATGATTTCCGAAATGGAATGTCCAATGCGCCTAGTTCCAACTACCATTCCGCGTTCAAAGTCTTTTAATTCCCTTCGTGCGGCCATAATCACGACAGAAACCTTTTATATGAATTACAGGAAAACAAATGAAAGCTCTGTCAATGCACTGCTCTTTTATACCTTTTGTACGTGAAACTACCGCCATATGTATATTTTCATTTTGTTATCCTATGTCTTTTATCACCTTAGTGTGTATCTCACGAAACACAACAGATATAAACATTCTACTTTGGAGAGAGTATACTCAGGACATATGTTTTCAGTCTATATCTCTCTAACGAGCGCTCAGATTGGGATGTAATCAAGATCAATCCGGAGATATTAAATATAATACGTTTGGTATTCTCTTTGAAAAGATGGCAGATAGAATATATGAGTCATATACAACGCGTCGCGGCAAAGGGTTTCACGTACGAAATGCAGAAAGTCTGTGGCCTAATTATTGCAATACCTCACACCTTGAAGTGGAGGGTGAGCAGATGAGAAATGCACTGACGAAGGTGTCTGTAATGTGATAATCACGATGCAAATCATTTTTCATCTGTTGTGTGCCCGGCTAACAACGAGAGCTGAATAAGAAAAGTTTTTAATGTTTATTTGGGGCATTGTGAATGAGGCGCATTCTCCAGGAATCGAATACTCTCACAGTGCAATAGGGAAAGAAGACTGCAGTAGAGCAATTGCAATTATTTTTAATGTGAGTTGTCACTGATTCAAGTACATACTAAAGCAATATTTTAATGTTCAATGTACACCAGTAAATGTCCTCAGCATTATAAGTTGTCCGTATTTAATGATGATTCATTAACACTGGCACATTAAATTAAAATAACATATTTACATTTGTACTTGTATGCGACTTCTCAAGGAAAACAACTAAAAAGAACTTTTGGCACTTGTTGACTTCAAATTTCTTCCAGGGTTGAAGAAGTGAAAATGTTGATAAAGAATATTTTGATTAGGAATGCAAATATCCTGTACGATCTTACAATTGACAGATTTGCTACACTGATTTAACGCATTACTACAATTATGAAAATTTGTTTACATACAATGTAGACAATTAAGATAAGTTAACGAACACCAAATATCACTTGCAAGAGCTGAACGTTTTCTATCTTCACGAATATCATCTACAGGCATTATATACTCAAGCAATAGATCTCAAAAGGAAAGAAGTGACGTCGTTATTTCATTTTCGTCGGAAAAATAAGTTGGAATTGGCAGAAATATATTTCCATTCCTATCGAAATTCACCGTGACTGTTAAGTTTGATGTAGCAAGAAAACGTATTATGTTTATTCAAAGTGCAAATTTTCATAATTGTCAGTATCAACATGTAGAATGTAGAACTTTAGTATGTTCCTGTCAAAGGTCAGTCATTGGAGACGAAGTTGTAGACTCCGGCAGTCGGAGTCCTATGATAGATTTCAGACATCTAGGTGACGCTGTGAAGAATTTTAGCCCTGATGAAGGACGGAACACAAAAAAATTGCGAAAAGTCTGCTAAACCAGACTAAGCCGCAGCGTCACCCTGACAGTCGAGCGCAGAGACAATTGCAGAGGAGCAGGTGACTTAAGTGCCAGAATTCGAGATTTTCATGTTTTACTCGCAGAGCTATACATGGCAACGCCGCAAGAGAACTTTAAGAAGCATGTAATTTGTCAGTTCCTTTCTGTTGTAGAAGACGCGCAGAGATAATGCTGCTATATTCAGAATTGTACTGATATTGTACTTACTTTCTCATTTTCCCGCCGAAATGTTTCTTGGCACTTAGATCGCTTAGCCTCATGGTCAGATTAATATTTTAAGTTCCCCAAAACATTGGGCTCCCTAATAATATTGAAATATCGAAAACATGTTAAAAGTAGTATTAAAATAAATTATAATCTGTGCGATTAAAAAAAATATTAAAATATTTTAAATATTTACGTACCAATACCAAATGTATGTATGTTGAGAAGATGGAACTTCATAGACTGTAGAAGTGACTAACTGAACGTTACCCGCCGAACAATGCGTGATGGATTCCCTTACAATCGGGGCAAATGTCACATATTATGTATCATTTCTTTTTGTTTAAGGTCGCTTTTCAACTACTCGGTTATATAGCGGTCACTGTCACTTATAACTTTGTTGTAGCGATGGGAGAACACATAATAACAACATTCACAAACATCTGTACCCAAGGCTAGATTTCAACCCGCGACCATTCAAGCCAAAGCAGATATGGCCCTGCTGCCTTAGCGACCAGGGCTATCCAGGCCGGCTATGTTACTTTCTTTTGTGAAATTTTAGTGAATTTTTCCGCCGCTTATTAATTGCAAAAAATTATCATCATCGATATCCTCCGTACCCTAGAATGGTGTAACTGCTGGTCCGTCCTCCCGTTCTCCAATAACACAGGCACACATACAAAAACGTTGTCAGACCCAAATACTTCACAAATGTTTCTCTATGTATGTCGACGCACTGTATACGAATCTGAAGCCAGAATTGCGCCACCACTCTCCAATTTTATTTGTTTATGCGTTTGTAGAGTAATGCTACAAGACACCAAAACCGTATTTTTCGCAATTTTTTTTGTTTATAAAACTGGATGGTGGTGGCGCAATTGTGGCTTCAGATTCGGATTCAGCTTATCGATATACATAGAGAAACACGCGTCTGGTCTTTGGGTGTGACAACGTTTTTTTGTGTGTCTGTGTAATCGTTAGCGTGGAGCGGCCGTTCGCGCACCCACCTGGTCCGGCGGAGAGCGCCTTCCCGCTGAGCAGCGCGCCCAAACCGCCGTCGAGGGCGT
>BOPP01000226.1:1736912-1754063 GCA_017312745.1 Gryllus bimaculatus | reverse complement strand
CGTCGGGCTGGAGCGGACCGAGATATTTCTTAGGCAGTCTCGGTTATCTTTCCACACTATACTCGTTTGAATACTTAAGGGACGACATCTGCGTAAGAAGATGTGTGAAGAGAGAGGGAAAGGGAGAGAGAGGTTGCACAGCCAACCATCCGTCACGACTTCCGGAATTTCACTGTTGGTTGAGACAATCTACAGTGTCCCGCAAACTATTTTCTTTCATTGAACCAAGCATATTATTTGTGTCGAGTCATGGAGCAATTTGGAGGTTACGCACAACACAAATCACGTACTTGAGATTATAACATTCCCTCCCTTTCCCTCCGCCGTCTTCCTGCACGCGGCGTGGTTTTATGCCGCGGCGCCGCCCCCACCGCTGCCCCCACCGCCGCCGCACGCGCGCTCGCCCACTCGCTCAATCGCTCTCACTTACATGGCGCCACGCGCGTCTGCCGTCTCCCGCCTGCTGCCTACCGGTCGCCTGCTGCGCTCGACTGCGGGCGCCGGCGTGGAGGGCGCGGGCGCGGCGCCACACCCGCCCCTCCCCTCTCCTCACCTCGTCACGCCCCCACGCACCCCGCCGCGACGCGCCCGCTATCTAGCGGAGAGAGGCTGCGCCGCTCCTAGTGCGCGCTTTGCGAATGGCCCTCGGCGGTCTCATTGCCCTTATGTTTCTTCGTGTTCTTTTCTTCCCTCTCCTCTTTCTCCTCCGCCACTTTCTTCGTATCCTTGTTGTCCATCTTGTCCAAATGACTTTTCTTAATTTTCACCAACATTGATTTTCTACACATCGATCTGGATTCTGTTTGGTGCTGCATTTTATGAATCCCTAGGATATGTTCAATTTTTTTCAAAATATGGCTCCAATTTTTGTCCTGAATTTTGGTTTTCTTTTTGCACGAAAATGACAAAATACGCTCAACTGTGGGCGCCGGCATGGAGGGCGTGGGTGCTGCGCCACACCTACCCAGCCTATACACACCCGCCCAGCCTCTATTTGTTTAAAAATTCGCTCAGTGGGGATATTGACTTATAACTCATATTTTCAGCATTCTTGATAGTGATACATACATTTCCTTAGCATTTGAGATGTAATATAAATTACATTTCTTCCCACTTAAGTCTTTCGCTCTCCTCTACCACTGAATTTTTTTTTCTGTGTACCTTTCCTTAAAACAAACTAGCGGTGCTACAACAGCACACATGTTGTAGAATACGTATCTTTTTTTGAAATTTTAGAAGCTTAAATGAATTTCTAGTGAATTGCTAGTAAAATGTTCGTTTCATGTACGTGAAGCCGCGACATCAGCTTTAGATCCAGGCTATCAATTTTGGTAAAAATTCTGTGGGTGGTTAAGCCGCTTATGTTTTTCACGGCACACAAACGAACGAACAACAGACTGACATCTGCAGAATAACTACTAGTTCGTTATCAAGGACCCAGAAAATATGGCTTTTGACAATACTACGAATACAAAAAAGTAATTTTCTATATAAAGGAAGAAGAAAAATCTTTCAATATCAAGGACGCAATAAAGTTGTTTTCTGTTAAAAAATCAGCATATAATGCAACAGCATTTCATAACTTTCTCTATTTACAGTGTGATTTGAGTTACTACTCCATGTTAAAAAGTTCGATAGCTACTCCATGTTAAAGTATTCATTTCCGATTGCCTTTTATGTTAACTGTCCCGGCGTGAGTTCACAAAAAGCTTATATCTCTGCAGAGGGCTCTCCCATCTCGTGACATCATCCGACCTCTTCAATTTCAGGCATGGAGCCAAATCCTTTAGAGATATCTTTTGTGCTTCATATACAGAAATGTTGCTCTCTAGTTTTGAACTCGAAACTTTCACGAAATGTACGTCCATTTCATTTTGTCCATTCCGTTACTCGATACTATTGTGAAATTGTATAGCAATTAGATAAAAATAGAAAATAAGATAGGTAATAATTCATTTACGATTTACTTGAGTTCATACACACAAACATACACCACTTTTAAGTCGTTGGAAACCAAAACAACTGTTTAGATCTTCCGACTTATTATAACGATACCTCATAGTGGATCACAGTGCTCGTAGCGGATGTTAACTTCCGTTCTGTCTTTTCACATGAGGAGAGGAAAATCAAAGGTTAGGGTCTGAATGAACGGGTTCCCGAACGCTTCGAACGAATCAATAGAATCGTTGCAGCGCAAAGACCGGCGAACGGCAGTGCGGCACCTCTCCTCTGCTCGTGACACAGTGGTCTGCGAGGAACGTACTTGGACCGGAATATTTTGGGTCCTGAAAATTCATTCTTTTACTCTATATCTCATACAACGAAATTTTGCGTACATGAAAAATATATTGCATTATACTTTATAATGTAGAGAGTTTCGATTGTAAAACGTCCACTGTTTCCCACTACATATACATTTAGAAACATAATAGTGCCAATGCTCAGAATTTGTTGTTTACAATTGACTCCGACCAGTAGATTTTTTAAATTATATCTGTATTTTTCCAGGTTCTCTATAATTGAAACGGCAAATGAATTTTTTAGTACAAAATAGTTAATTTAAAATTTAATAAATATAACTGCCTTATTTTAAAAAAAAGGTTTTGAAATGTATTCCAATTTGCAGGATGATATTGAAAAATTTAGCTGTGAAGTCAGTGAAGCGGTAAAGGTATTAGCAACTTTCAATGATTCTTGAAACAAAAGTTAACAAGTAAATAAATAAATAAATAAATAAATAAATAAATAAATAAATAAATAAATAAATAAATAAATAAATAAAATTTTAAGTAAATAAATGCTGACATAAAGTTGAGACTTTTCTGAACGTCATTTTCCTAGGTTCAGACTGTACTTCCCCCTTTTTTTCTGTAGCCCATACCTATCTCACGGCACTGCATTGACCTCCACCTTGCCACCGCACTGCACCACCCCACCCGTTTACGCTCTGCCCTGCCGCGCCTTCTTCACCCTTCGCTGCACCGCGCCGCCCCGCCCCGCACAGCGCTGGCCCAGCGCGGTGTTCATCGCCGTTGTTTTGGCCGCCCGCATTCGCCGTCGCCCGCACCCTCTTTCGCCGCCACCCCCGCCCCCGCTCTCTTCGCCGCTCTTGCCTTTCCTTCATGCGCATCGCGGCCGTCGGCGACCCGACCGCCGAAAGGGAGGTGGCAGTTTCATGAATTTTGGAGAAACACACGTGTTCACGCCTGCGGTCCCAGCAAGCGAAGTCATCTGCACGGATTCAGAAGGCATGCAACCGTAAGCTGATCGTAACCGATTGAAACGATTAAGTGTTTGGGTCTGGGGCCGTAGTTTGTTGAAGGAATAGGCTGCATAGAAGCTTTGAGGTATAGAAGACCGCACATTGTGTGCGTAGGCGGAAATTGAAGGGCTTTTCATGTGAACTACGCATCTAATACATTTGTCATTTTAATTGCCATCACATCATAATATAATAATAATAATAATAATAATAATAATAATAATAATAATAATAATAATAATAATAATAAATAATTTCCCCTACATTCACGGCCGAAGTTTTTATAATTATATGATATACTTCAGCTTCCTTAAGGAACAGATCTAATGATTATGGGTACATCTACATCACTTTGTGCAAAACATGGACAGTTCTGAAAATCCGATATCTTGCAATTCCCAATATTTTGAATGATTTAGGAGTTTGGTAAAGTTTTTTCATAAATTTTGCGAGAAGAATCCTACAGTTCCGATAACTATACGACTTGGCTTTTTACTGTCCACATCCGAATGATTTCGATTTTCAATTTCCTGTACTTAAAGTTTTCTCCGCCCTTGGTCATAATATCCTGAGCGCATGGTGCAGGAAACCTCTACTACAAGTACCGGCAGCGTATAAGCTACTCTGACAATTCTCTCGCCACGTGCTGTGGCACGTCATGTGACTGGCTCTGAATTAATTTGCGAGGATGTGTTTACTTTCTCACAGCCAGCGTTCCGCGTTGCCGCTCATGTGACTCACAGGCAGCCGCGGAGACGATAATGTTCGGCTGAAGCGAAGAATGTGAACATGATATCAAGATGTGTCGTCGCATGTCAGTAAGTGGTAATATTTTGAGATTTAATTTATCTGTCATGTGGGTGGTGCCATGGGCGTAGTAATGTGTGGCAACAGCGCATCGAACTGTCAGAGTCGCTTATACGTTGCCGGTACTGTAGTAGACAGAATTTGTTCTCTAAAATTCCCGAAAAACGAATGTTTTTACTATCCTATAATTATGGATTTCTTGGTCATTCAATGTTGGTCAGAGACCAACAGATGTCACAGGTTTTGGCAAGTGTTATTTTCACTTGGAAAGTGTATTTTAAACTTTGACGAAACTTTGATTCGCCTGTGAAACTTGGAGTCGCCTACAGACTCTATCATACGTCTTAATGCATTTGAACTTAACTATTAAAATTTAAATAGTTTCTACCTGTTCTACAAAAATATAGCATACATCTTACTGGAAAACGTGAAAAATTACAATTTGCATAAATGCAACTTTTAGTAAAACCCTTTGACAAGTAAAATAGTGGAGATCAGACTTACAGATGTAATTGGTTAAAGATAAATATAAATATAGATAACACGGCTAAAACGCATCAGATTGTTTATCATTCACTATGTTATAAAGACTTCTGTGAAAACAGTGAACCTATCTTTGATACACACGCTGTTGGAATATGTCTAAAAGATGTGTGTCTAAACGACTAGAACAATTATCAGATGAACTAAATGACGATAATCTATCAGATAACAATTATCAGACGCAGCCAGTGGCAACAATCGCAAATTGGTCAATATAGCCCCGGTGACATCTTCAGGGTCTCTCTAAAATCGGTTTACGGTTTCCTAGAAGAGCGCGGACCCCAGTTGGAACCTATTACTGATATTAAAGGAAATTTTGAAAAAAAAAATAGCATTGCAGAAATTAAATTTTGTCCTATTAAATATAATGAATAATTAATATGGGACTTTGATTTCGTCCCCCTATTTCTGATGGGTTTCTCTCAGTATTTCATAACACCACGAATGACACGAATGTAGCCTGAGTCATGCTTTATTATATTCAGGATCAACGCATTCAAAACGTCTTGAAATATGCCGGTAAATGCTTTCTTATTGCCATTAAGAGATATTTATACGGATTAAGAAAAGAAAATACCGCATTTGATCTAATTGCAGCTCTGACTATTACACTTAACATTTTCAATATAAACTGCTTCTCCTTTGAATGCTTGTAGACACCACCAATTTTCGGATAGAGCTCATCATCATCATCAGCAGCAGTAGCAGCAGTTCGGTCGGATGATTCTCTACATCCTATAAGAGAATTTTAGAAGACTTGCTCTGATCAGTGATTTCCACTGATCAATTAATTCTAAGCTGTTGCAGAATACTAAACAAAAGGCCAAAGACCGCTCGTTATCGTGCCCCCTAACCCTATTCCTCCCTATACCTATTCAACCCCTATCCATTTTCTATCCCTATCTATTCGCGATCGTACCTTCCCTGAGTTATAGGCGATGGCTTAATTCCCATCCATATAGCGCATCCCCATTATCTAGAAATACTGTGGTAGTGCTGAGTGTAGCCGGACATTAGGTCATGCCATTGGGTTGTAGCGTCATAGAAGGAAGATATGTTGTGTTTTACACTTATTTTCTATATAGTGGTGGCATCCTAACGTTTAGCCAGACAAGAACAAATGTGAGGCTATGGGCTCCATGGATATTGCGTGGCTCATTTGCAAGGTCTCTTCACGTAGTTGGGAGGCAGCTGTCAAGCGACATGCTACCGCAAGCCGTGTGTCAGGCGTTACATTTCGACCAATTAGAATGGCTATGATGGGCGTTAAATAGTTGACAGACAACGGACAGTCACACAAACCAAGGAAAAGTGCAAACCACAGTAAAAATGCAAACACGTGAAATACACGATAGAATCTCTTAAATATATCCGTTTTCGCGTATTTATCACCGAAAATCCGGTCATACCATGGCATGATTCAATTTAAATTACATTTAATTAGTTTTATAAATAATCACTCAATACTTTTGACGAGACTTTTTAAGTAAAATTATGTTTTATTATCAATTATGTCTTAGTTTCGCGGACTTCCCATTTTTCTATACCCTGCAGGTTTTAATGAAGCTAATAAGATTATGTCTCAGGAAACGGTGTGTATAAAAGGTAGAATAACATTAACATTTTGGTCTGTTGAAATATGTTTGGCTGATAGTTTTGAAAGGTATATTTGGCAGTATACAGGTGTTAAAAGCTGTTATTAATACTATTAGAGTGAATAAACGCGAGAATTTCAAGTACATGTTTACCAGTTTCAATGCGAAATAAAATATTCAAATTCTGTTATTAGTAGTTAACGGCACACGTTTTGTAGCAAGAATTGTCAAAGCTAAAAAAAAGGACAACAACCATAGTAGGTAAGGCATGAATACGTAAAAGATCAGCAATAACCATTAGAAGGGCTAGATTGCAGAATTGACCTCAGTGAAGACAAAGCGATAGCGGAGATTTGTAAAAGATTATCTTGTATTGAACGCTGAGTAATTTCATCAGAAATACGGGAAAGCACGTCGCTGATACTACAGGTGCTCCTCGAACACGAATGTGGATGAGGAGTTCACACAGTTTTAGTGGAACAGGCTGGCATGAAGTATAGGAAGGGTGGGACAAACGTCAACCTGAAATGCATGCCTTTTTTAGTATATTTAACTAGCGGAACCCGGAGACGTTGTTCTGCCCTGTATCTCTCCCTTTCTCCTTCCCTCTCCCTGTCTGTCTCTATCTTAATCTCAGTATTTCTACTCTCTTTCTGTCTTTCTCCCTCTGTCTCTCTCTCCGATCTCTCTCTCTCTCTCTCTCTCTCTCTCTCTCTGCCTGTCCTACCTCTCTCTGCCCCTCTGTCTGTCTCCGTGTCACTGTCCTTATCCATACCTTTCTCCGTGTCCCTCTGTGTCTCGATTTATTTACGTCAAAAAAGTTAAAATCTCTGTGTGACGTGCTACGGGAAGAAGTGAATTTTGTGCTCGTTTTCATAATTCTGTGTTCCCTACCCTAAGCCATACACGAGTTCAATTTTGAATATAGAAAGAAAAAAGAAAAAAGGAAAATTATATAAGACTGTTATAGAAAATATTGCCCTTTATGGATCTGAGGTGTGGAAAGTAACAAAAAAACAGTGAAAGAAATTGAAAGCAATGGAAATGGCGCCGCGACTTCTGGCGCCGAAGTTGCGGACTGACATTAATGGATAAAGATAAGTACGAATAAATTAAACGTAAAGCGGAAGTAAATTTTAATATAATTGACACCATAGAAGTGAAAAGACTAAAGTGGTATGAGCACATGCAAAGAATGAACGAAGAACGTTGGCCGAAAATATTTAGGAAATGGCAACCAGCCACCCAACAACGAAGAGGAAGACCTAAACTTACATAGGGAGAGGGAGTGGATGAGGCAATGTTGAAGAGAGGATTGACTAATGAAGACTACACCGATAGAGAAATGTGTAGGCTGAGATGCGAGAGACACCCTAGGGTGTAATATAACTCGCTACACTAAGACTACTACTACTACTAGAAAGAAAAGAGCGCTTTTTGCAAGGATTGTGAACAAAACATTCGGTCCGATGTAATAAAATTTATTTTCAAGGGTAAATCAGTTATAGACATGGGCTCTTATTTCTCATCATGTCCTTCATGAAGAAATATTACCTCTTACCACGACATGGAAAAACATAACATAAATAGCTTTATTTCCCTCTGAATTCTGGAAGACGTGAACTGATAATGAAGTTACGTTTATGTCCAGATGCAAAACAAGGAGCCATTTCAGCGTTTGCTCGAGGATCAGGGAAACTGGTCGAGAACCTGATCGAAATGGGGATCATTGACCCTTAAGCTGAAGTACAATACTTGTTACAAATTCTTGAAGAAACTGTTGTGCAGCAGAAAAGATTTTACTTAGGACTTACAGTTTTGTATCAAATCTAATCGTTTAATGTCATCTGGCAAGGTGTTGTAAAATAATGTACATGTATTGTATGCGAATGTTTTGTAGAGAGCTGTTGATACTCTTATCTGATGAATATGATTACTATGTCGAGAGTGGTAGTTATAGGCAACGGCGTTTGCTGAAAATATATTTCCGTCCTTAAGTAAATCATTTTTGTCAAAAACCACTGATTCATATAATAAGAGACAAGGTAGTGGTAAAACACATTAATAAAGAGAGGCTGACAAGAATCATGTGGGTGGGATTTGCTTATTATTCGTACAATTAGTATTGTAATCTAAAAGTCTGAGTGCTATAAGATGTATTTCCCCAGACTATTATGCCATATCTCAGGCGGGAATGAACAATCGCGAAATATACACAACGAGCTGTATGGAGGCTGACTGAATTTGAAAGAATTCTGAAAGCGTAGCAAAAATACCTTAATTTAGTGTTCAATTTATTTACATGGACGTTCCATTTAAAGTTTGACTGAACTGAAAGACCTAAAATTTTGTTACCTTAATATTAGTCAATGGCACATCGTTCATTTTCAATGGAGTACAGAGTTGTTTATTTGAAATGAAAAAATGCATTGAAACCGTTTTCTTTTCATTTACTATTAATTTGTTAATTCGGAACCAATGTGAAATATCTGATGTTGTCCTTTTTACGGATTCGTTATTGCAGAGAATATTCGTATCATCCGCCAAGAGAGGCGTTCTTCCGTTTTTAATCGTCGAGGACATATTGTTTGCAATAATAGTACGATGAGAATGGGGCCTAAAATCGATCATTGCGGGGCTCCAGATGCAATCGGCAAAGAATCGGAAAGGTGTGTACATGTATCTTGCGTCGCGAGTCGGGAATTTATCGACAATTTCCAAAGCACTCGTGGTATTACCTATGATAAAGTACTTGATAATATAATAATATTAAATATTAAAGATCAATTGCAAAAATTTTGTGATAATATAAAATTATATTCTACATATCATTAAGAATAAATTAATTGCAATGGTGCAAGTATCTTCGCGTGTTTGGTTATACCATCCCGTATCTGGGGAGTTCCACAGCTGGTTGCTGTATCCAAGATCACCAACACTCGGATATTGTGTAGATCAGGGTCGCCCAGCGATCTGCTCCAACGAGGAGCCGCTGCTTGCTCTTTGCTCTTTCTAGCAGCTCCATCGGTAGACGGAGCAGATTACGTCTTCTTTTATCGATCGGCGGCTTGCGGCTCAGTGGGTCGTGCCTTGTTTTTTCGGTGTATTGTCCATTTATCGGACTGCAAACGATTCACTGTTCTGGGAAAGAATGTATCAGGACAGAAAAACAGGGGAAAAATTTTCCTTTTTTTGGAACGTTTTCTAGTTACACATATGTTTTTTTAATAAAAAAACAAACAATTTCCAACGCAACATAGAAAGAAAAGTTTCTCTTTGCAGATTGCACAAGATATGCCACATTTTAATTGCAAAAATGTGCTCAATCATATTAGGAAACTTAATTGCTTGAACATTACAGTTTATCTTGTTGCTGATTATAAAAAGTATTCTAAAGGTTACCAAAAAATGTTAGTAAGTATACTAATTACGGAAATACTTGCAGTAAAGGTAATTAAAATTTAAAAAATGAAGTAAATTGTAAAGTCAATTATTTTTCTTAATGCATTTTACATTGGGATATGTTATAGTACTTCTCATTCAAAATTTCAAAGAAAAAAATAGATATTACGATTGTACTTTGATCCAAACGCACTTAACATTCAAGCATTTCCGTTTCCGAAAATGTTTTTGAATGACATTCTCATAAAATTCTAATAAATGTTTATTTTGTTTGAAATGTTTCCCTTAATTCAGTGTCACACTGCAAATAAATCATTACTAATTGAAAATCACAAGGAACAAAGTCTACATCAAGAGATAAAGGTGTAGCAAATAAATTAAATTCTAATTGTAATTCAATCAAATCTATATCTGGTTTCAAATTCCGATTGCAATGTTCCGAATACATCTACACGCTTTCTTGAAAATTCGGTATTCCTTGAATATTTGACCCTGAACCTAATTTTGAGAAGAATGAGAGGATCTTCTTTCCCAAAGAGACCATTTAAAAATAAAATAGTCTTTTATATTGCATTATTTTACTGTTAAAACAACGTAGGAACATCGAAATATATCCAAAACTTACTTCTTGAGACGCATTCATATGATTGCAAACTTTCTTACGTTCTTCTTCAGATTGCGTGTCATATTTAGCGGCATGATTCACCCTATAATGCCGCTGCAAATTTAACTTCATTTGATTAAGAACTTTTTTGCAAAGTAAACATTTGGTATAGCTGCCGCAATCTGCAAAAAGATACTTTTCTTCCCATGCTGCATTGAAAATTGTCGCTCTGTCTGAGCAGCCCTGGTCTAGATGTATGGGGAATGGACGGTCATGACGACAGGAATGGGATGATCGGTCTATTATTCGGCCGTAAGCATGAAAAAGGGAACAGGACTGAAATATTACATGCGGATTTTGAGTCGTTGTTTAAGGTTCTGTTCGGGTATCTGCCTAAAATTGATCGGAGGAAACAAGGCCTCCAGAATTCTCAACGACGCATCGAAGATCTCACAGTCTGCGAAGCTTCAATAGTGGAGTGACTACTACCCTATTCCTCTCGCAGCCCATAGAAGTAGTAATAACTTGATCCCTAGATAGATTGTATGATTTTCAAGAATAAGAATCACATAACGCCTATGGAATTGTTTAAGAGTTTAAATTTGCCTCTTTTGACTTCCGATGCCTATTTTTAGTATTTTGTCTTTTTTTATCTTTCTCATCATTATTTTCCTTTTTACATTCTCGCCTTTACTTTGTAAGAAGAGAAAGAATTGATTTCGTGCGCCGGAGAACGGCGACTTTTCTACAGAAAATCTCTTATTACCCTTAATTAAAAAAAAATTGGATAAATCTCCTTCCTGTATATAGTATGATACTTTTTCTAAAACACTGTGTATTCATAATCCATGTTATGTGGGTATTGATACAATGTAAATTATTGACGGTAAAACTTCTGTCTGTGATCAACGTTAGCGCCTAAACTGTTCGGCCGATTTTCTCGAAAATTGGTATATTCAGAGATCAATATAAAGTAAATCGAGACACTCTGAGTTTAAAACGCTAATTTTTAGTTTACATGAAGCCTAAACAATATTGTCAATTTTTTTATAAATATGGCTCAAAAGTTTTGGATTAAATTTCCTCTCCTCCTTCCTGTCCTCCGATAGCTAAAACGAATAGCGTATCCCTCAGTTTCGTTGAAATCCCTTATTTCATGTTTACTTTTGGAAAGAACTTTATTGTGACGTCACGGGTTCTTGACATTGTGCAAAACAACGGTGGTCGGCTGTTCGATTTACTGCGGTTTCCCCCACGACTCTCTGTGCGATTGGTTGAATGTTTGATGACGCAATTATTATTATTATTATTATTATTATTATTATTATTATTATTATTATTGTTGTTATTATTATTATTATTAATAATAATAATATTATGGTGGAAGGTTTTTTATAATGCTGGAATACAAAACAATATTTTTTCTTATTGACGTTTTGGTTGAAAAGTAGAAAATTTGAAGAAATAACTGCTGGTTTTGTGGAATCAAAAATACGAGAATATTCCGTGAAAGTGTTGATGTATATTATTTCACTATTAGATCGCATTATTAGTTCGTACCCTTAGCCGAGACCAAAGGAAACAGATAGCTAATACGGAATGTCTGTGCCATTCTGTAGCACCCTTACTTAATCCAATTTGGCCAGAATATTTAGTATGTACGCCGCTACCATGAAGTAATCTGAAAATATGTCAAAGCTTCTGTAGCGGGTATCGGTTAGAAGATGAGGTAATTTAGAATTTACTAAAATATAATCAATAATCGATTTTGTGCCTCTGCGTGCGCACGTATAATTGTGTATCTTTGTGTTAGAAAAAGCTGTTTGTGACTTTTAATTCAAAGTTAATCAATGCTTTACCAGACTCTTTACTTAGACTTTTCATAAACATGTTATTTATTTATTTATTTAAGTTAAAAACTGTGTGCGATGTGCTATGGGGAGGAGTTAATTTGAAGTTACATTTATGTCCAGAAGCAAAACAAGGAGCCATCTCAGCATTTGCTCAAGGATCAGGGAAACTGGACGAAAACCAATTCAACTGAATACACATTTAGTTCCGTCAAGAAGATAGAATCGATATTTCTGACACAAATTCTAGAAATTAAATTCAGGTCTCTTATTTGATGCCCTTGCTCTACAATAATTACCAGGAATATAAAAGATAGGAATAAGGAAAATTCTAATTTAGCTACAACATAATGAATGTTCTGTAAAGTAAGGAACATCTCTTTGATTTAAATTGGCCTATACAGCAGCTTAGATAAATTCAGATTGATTTGAAAGAGATTGACATTTTTGCGCCGTTTGTGAATCTTTTGCAAGTACTTCAACGGATTTTCCTACTATATCTGACTGTTGCTGCTGAAAATTTACATTTCTACCCCAGTGGGTGGTTGAAGAAGAAAACGTGCCCCAGCAATGACAGATTCTGAATAAATTGGAGCATCAGCGGAGAGAAAGTGGTACAGGGATAGGGAGAAACGGGGGTAGGTTCATAGGAGAAGGTAAGAGCTTTCGAAATAGGGGTGGAGGGTAACGGTATTAGGGAGGGTTAAAGGGTTAGATTTTAGACAGGAAAGTGCGTGGGAATCAAGTTCATGATACGCTGTGACAGATTACTAACGTGTGTATTTTTTCTCAGCAAGGTTCCTGTAGAGACCATACCGTGTGAAGGTTTTTCCCGAGATTAAATAAAGATAAAAAAGTTACTTTGTTTCCTCAGATAAAGTTTGCATTCGCTTGAACTCGCTGCATAATTTTTATCTCTTGTACCTGAAGGGCAGAGTGGAGTTAGTGCTTTGGGCAGTAAATAGTAATTTGGTAATTTGTTTACATGCTGTTCAGGTGTAGAATTATTACACCCAGCACGTATTTTTCTTCACTGTGTATTGGGCTTTTCCTGTGTTCGAGCTTTCGTAAAACTAATATTTCAGCTTTTATCTGGATCAAGTTTCATTCCGTTTTTCTAGACCCATTTCAACAATTCGTCAATATCCTTCTGCAACTGATCAGTGTCGGATTCCTGTTTAATTTTTCATCTCCTCAGGGCATCACTTGATGACATTGCAGTGCCGGAAGTTCTAGCGTTCTAGACCCGCCGGCGGCAGGATTTTCGTCACTAGCTACATAGCTAGTTCGAGTTATGCCGCTGTCTGGAAGAAACGTCTAGCGGCCGGATGCTCTAATCAATAATCTTACCTGATATCTCCGATCAACAACAGCCGAATGCCGGAGCAGTATTTTAACAAACGGGCCACGGACCGCGCGCGATTTTTCCTTCCACTGTCTTGACCTAACTGCACCCTTTACACATTCACCCGCACACACTTACATGCTCGATATCCCGCGGGTGGGATATACTTCGTTGGGGATATTGCCATCAAGGGGAAGATCACAGCCCGCTCCTGCGGTATAATATGCACTACACTTACGGAACTAATGACATCAATTTACGCGACCAAAAAATCAATCTTCAATTTTTTGACACATGATGCAGACGTTGGGATATTAAATTCTGAATGTCGATTGTATATTTGTACCTATATCATTCATACATGTGATTGTGAAAATTGCAACACCCAGAAGGAATGGTCGTAATCACTTAAAAATCGGTAGAACAGTATAGCCGTAAGGAGCAATAATTAATTTTGATAAAGATGGCGTGCACGTTGGCCTAGCAGCTCAATTCTTTGTGTGATACGTCAGGTCAGTGTTACGACACACGCAGTCGGTGTAGAGCCGTCAAATCTTGTGGAAACGTGCAAGCAAGTGCCAGCATGCCTCGTGAACCTCAAAGGGCGCAATATCAGCATCTCAATGAGTTTGAACAGGGCAGAATGATCGGTATCCAAAAAGTGGGTATGTCGTACTGTGACATTGAACGGGGCGCGCTGCTACGACAATGATTGGTGTGTGGAACCAATGGATAGAAAAGGGTCGATGAGCGGTGACTGGACCACACAATGTGATTACAGCGCGATATGAGCGCCATGTTATCCGCGTAGCCCTAACAGACAGAACAGACAGCATTGTACACAGAGTTGACTCGATTTTGGAGCACTGCAACGGATGTGGTCATGTCTGCGTGGACGGTTCGACGCCGTCTACTGAGAGCTGCACTGGTGTCACACATACCACAGCGTCGGATTCATTTGACCAGAAACCACCAACGCCCCAAACATCAATGGACACGTAAACGTGTTTCTGGTGTTCTGAGTGGCAAAATGTAGTGTTTTCGGACGAGTCAATGTTTTCAATTTGTTCTACAGCTTCCGTGCTGATCGCAATCTACCAGCCTGCATTGCACCGCGCCATAGCGGACAAACGCCAAGTGAGATAGTTTGGGGCGCCGTTAACAACAATATGCGATCTCGCCTCATACGTAATGAGGCAAATCTGCAACCTTCTCATCGACGAGGTTTTAGAGCACAAGGTACTGCCCCCCTTGCGAGCAGCTCCAGTAGCCATAATTCAGCAGTAAAATGCCCGACTTCCGGCGACGAGGAATGTGCAAGCTTTTTGCGAAGAACGACGGGTACCACTGCTTCGGTGGCCTGCATGTTCGCCTGACATGTCGCCCATTCAACATGATTGGGAAATGATCGGTCTGCAACGTGTTCATTCTGATCCTCCTACAACCACTCTCGATGCTTTTAGGTCATGCATAAAAACAGCGTGGAGGTAACAGCAATATATCCAGGCTCTCTTTGAATCCATGCCACAACATCTAGAGGCTTAAATGGCACCGCGTGGCGGCTTTCACACCGTATTAAGTACTCCAGATCAAAATGAAGGTACAGTTCTGTAATTCGGATCATTGTATGTTCTAATATTCCTAACCTGTGGAATAAATTTCATTGTAATAGTATGTCTCCTTCTTGGTGTTTCAATTTTCAAAAATACCAGAGTACTTACCTGGTGGTGATACAAATCATAATTTTTTGTATTATTTTTAAATTTACAATTTTCGAAAATTCGGTTAGTTTAACGGAAATGAGACCTGCGTCATTTTCAAGTTTCTTGTTCAATCTGTGCAAACATTTGAAGAAAATATTTGGAGCGGTTTTTGAGAAAATGTTTTGCATGAACTTCGAAAAGAAATTGTGCGAAAATTATTTCTTTTTTTTTAGAAAGATTGCACATGCCATTTTTAAGATTTGATATTTTAGGACTGATTTTGCCATTTGCGAACATCCGTAGAAATTGCCGGAAATGGATTAGCGCCATCTTTTTGCCATTTTTGGTCACATAAGAGGAGAAAATGCAAAGAAAAAATTGAAGTCGTTTTTGCAATAATAATTGCTTAAAAATACCCATATTTCGTGGAAAGTTATGCGAAAACCTGTCATATTTTCGGAAAATTGTACATAATGTTTTTTGACGATCTTTCTTTATAGAACAGATTTCATTAAGAAAAAGTTACCATTTTCATTATTGTAGTTACAGGAAGAAGCCGAAAAAATGTGAACTAACGAAATTTTCGAAATATCAGGGAGTCCAACATTTTTCTTTTGAGGGTATTTTACATTACTAGAGGATTAAGTTTAAGAAAACAACTTGGAACCATTTTTGAGAAATTCTGAAAATTGAAATTAGGTGCAGTACCCACCAAAATTTTTAAAAAATCCATTTCAAACTCGCAGGATCTCAAATTGCTTTACGTCGATGCGGGTCTATCAGTTTTGGAGCAACATCGCTTAGTTCTCTCCACTTGTCTATTTTGCCATGAATAGTGAACTGCCTGTACTTTGCACAACTTTAACCCAGATAAGCCTACGTAGACGTTTTCTCGCATTCGCCATCTTAAATATTGGGATAAAAAACAAACCATTTGCTTCATTGCCTTCTACTCTCGCTGTGACTACATAGCAGTTTTCGACGTAAGCACGTTTTACTTTCTTACATGCTACTTACGTAGCGAAAGTATTGTCCTGCTGCAGACAAAACGGTAATTGTTCGACAGAAAATTCCATATTGTGGAGTTCTGATATAAACAATGGACACATATTATTCCTATATGTAGTAAATTAGTATTTCTTTGAGCTTCGTCTCGCTCATTAGGGAGTCAAAAGTTACATTTTGTAAGACCAACATACCGGTTAGTAACCGCAAACGTCTGTCTGGCCTTCCGTTGTTCCGTTCCCTTGTTCTCCGTTCGTCTGCCTGCTTGTAGTCAATGTTTGCGATTAAACAGTTTAGACGAGTTTGATATTTACCGTTCAATCTGCACGAATTCGAGGCCCTGCGAATTTGAAACTGAAATCGGACATTACATGCAACCTTAACGTTTACAGAATTTTTTCAAAAATGCTACCAATTGTTTTCTTGATTTACTTTCATTCATTCATTACTTTCATTATACGAGGTATGTCTTTTATATTTCAGGATTATAGAACAAAAACAAATATTAATCATGGAAAATCACTTTATTGTTTTTCAAAATATTCCCCATAAAGATCTATACACTTTTGCATGCGTTTGAACCAATTGCCGAATTGCTGATTGAGGTATCTCCAAAACATGCATTCTGAATGCAGCAACCGCTTCAGGTGTCGAAAAACGTTGACCTCTCAGTTTGTTTTTTATGTACGGAAATAAAAAGAAGTTATTCGGTGCCAAGTCAGGACTATACGGCGGATGACTCATCAAATCGATGTTTGGGGTGCTCAAAAATGCAGTTGTTTGAGCCAATGTGTGAGAGCTTGCATTGCCGTGGTGAAGAGTGATCCGTCTTCTGCGGTTGGTTTTTTTGATTTATTGGAAGACAGCTGGCAAACAAATCGTTGTGTACCGCTCAGAATTGACTGTTCTGCGTTGTTTTAGTGGTACGGTTGCGACATGTCCAGTTTTTCCGAAAAAACAAGCGACCGTCTGTTTGGAAGTGCTTCGTGCGCGAACAACTTTTGTTGGATTTTGCTCATCTTGAAACACCCATAC
>BOPP01000226.1:1688789-1733687 GCA_017312745.1 Gryllus bimaculatus | reverse complement strand
CCACCCGCCGCATGAATAAGCAAGGCAGTGAGGCGCGCGGTCGCGGCCGCGGATGGCGGGGCGTCTTCCTGGAAATGAGGCCGTGTCTCGAAGTGGCCTTTTCCGCCCTTTTCAATCGATAGCTCCGCTGGCGCCTCGCGGCCTTGCACTCAGCCGTCTCACTGCGCCCATTGCTTTCGCCGGGAGAGCGCCTGGCCCGGGATCCGAGCCCCGGTCCGCGGCCCCCACCGTCCCTCTGGCCGGCCGTCTATTCAATTCTTGCGGGATGTCCTCCGCGACACCCTCCGGCCCGAACACTTTAATAATGGGTCGTCTGCGAATCAACGCATTTGTAATCGTACTTAGCCATGTGCAAGAGCGAAGCGGGAAGGGGGCGGGGGATGCGGAAGGTAACTGCGCACCCTGGGTGGTTGTTGGAGGGGGGGAGC
Organism: Gryllus bimaculatus; assembly: GCA_017312745.1. Lineage (NCBI taxonomy): Eukaryota > Metazoa > Arthropoda > Insecta > Orthoptera > Gryllidae > Gryllus > Gryllus bimaculatus. The sequence goes on along the minus strand of BOPP01000226.1, from coordinate 1,733,259 downwards.
GATGAGGAGGCTGATTGCATGGACTAACACATTGCACCTTTGCTATCTTGTCAGTGCCTTGCAAACATAATTATTTTCACTTCTTCCGCCGAAAGACATTGCTTCTGCACAAGAAAAGTATATTGTAATACCGTTGACTGCCAACATATGTGTTGACTCTTAAGTAAGAATATGAAAGTTTGTACGGAACACACTCTTGTTTATCATCCTCTTCTTACATTCCCCCGTGTGTTTGTTGCTGACGCGCAATATCGTGAGCCATTGAAATTGCACACAGAGTAGGAGAGATACCACAGAACAAAAGTCATATCTCTAATCGACACAGGATTGTTGCTTAGGTGTCGGATGAAGGCAATGAAATTATTACTTCTAACACGACGATACGTTGGACATGCATGGATTTTGCTATTTGTTTTCGTGGTGTGGTTGTGTTTTCTGTATTGTGGCCGGTTGACCCGATAAAATATTTTATTTATAATATAGCTTTTCAAACTTTTCGACCCTAAATATTAACATGATTGTTATTTGATGAAGAGTCAGAAGTTGAGGATGGATTGGAAATGATAGTTTTTGGTAGTAGGAGGCACCTTTACGTTTGACAACTTAAATTCATGTTATATTATATCGCATATTTCATACTATTTAAGGAAAAGCAATAACTGCTTAAATATTAAAGCACTTGCTTTCTTATTTATAAAAAAATCTGTAAACATCAATAAATCTCAACTTTCTATATATATTTATACCCTTATTTATACTCAATCATTATTTTTTCTCTAATCAAAGTTCTCAGGTTCTTCATAATAGTAGTGTGTTGCTTCTTAGTCCCAGTGTTATAAGCAATACACCCCGACAAAATTTATGTTGTTCAAAAACATTTTGCAGTAGCGAAAGAATGAAGATCGTGACATAGTGGGCCGACTGTACGGATTTCCTGCTGCGAGTCCTTGAATTCAAATATTTCGTTCTTGATTATGTTTTATCTGTACATTAACAGTGTATCAAAATCTTCCGATCCCATTAACAATCTTAGAGCTATTCTCTAGGAAATCGGTTGAAGTTATAGCTAGGAAATCTAGTTTTATTAGCATAACTTTTTATGAAAACATCATGCTGGTTAGGCATGCGCATACACAATAGCGTGGTCTAGAGATCTATGTTTGTATGGAGGAAGTACTTGTTCCCTGAATCATAATGTTTACTGGTGTAGCCAATGAACAAACAACAGATCTCGTGGGAAACAGAAATCGCCTATCGTCAATACATAACATTGACTTTGAATGAAAACAACGGTGTGTTAATGTAGACTTCTTCGCGTATGAGTAACAGAACACGTGGGACAAATATTAAATGTTTTTGTTGTCTTTTACTATTACACCACGGATTCTTCAATCCAGGAAGCTTCTTAATTTTAAGTACTAGGACTCCAAAGACATGATTTATTTAATGTTTCTATTTTCTCTTCACATCGCTTGTTTACATCAGATTTTTTTTCATAATGACATTGGAATTGTACCACTTGGAAAATGTTTGAACGATAAGCATAGAATATTGTAAGTCGCAATTCTGATCCGAACTTACTCCTCTATTATTTTATGATTAGGCTGGTGCCATTGTTAGGAGATTTTTAATGGGAACATGTCGTGTTCAAGCTCTCTTAATTTTTCTTATTATTGGATCTTCTTTTCAGATATTAACTATATCTGTTAGCAGTTTATCTCCTATGTCATTTAGCTTGTATATTTATACCCCTTTCTATTCGTCTTGAAAAAATTCTAGGTCTTCGGGAAACCGTACTTAGTCCAGGCATTATCGGAAAGATTTTTTATAATGGGATAACGTTTGACGAAGCCCATCGAAGAAGTTATCTTTTCGTGGATAGTATTAATCCTCTAACTTTCTTTTCTGGAATAGATGACAAAGAACGACACTAACATACGTTTTTACTGAAGAGACTCTAGTCATAACGCTACTCGATAAATCATGTTTATATGGGACCTATAGTCTCCTTAATATTCAACCTAATGACACAGTTTTCATTCGCCGAATTTCTTTGAACGAATAGAATGTCATTTCCATACACTGGCAAACAGAACTACACTTATAACTTGTATTCAAGCAAGAAACTGCATTACATGTATTTCTTAATTATTCAATTACGTTCTGTCACGTTTAAATGCGCTTTTGACGTAGTGTACATTCGTTATGAATAGTTTGTTAAGTACGCAAAAACTAAATATCATGTACGTTATTGAAATTAACTTACATCTGAGATTTCATATAGTGTAATTTCCGTGGTTTATTGTAATTGACAACTATGCTCTCTTTCGTTATATCGAATTATTTCCGGCCATTACATCATTATTCTCAGGAAAGACTGAATCAGTTTTTTTAAATTTATGATAAAAATATATGATTTATATGAAATATATGATTTATACGATACAAAAATCAAGATGTTATTGAAGTACTAAGTGAATTCTTTTCAGTTTAATTTCTTCTACACATTCTGTGTTCCACAAAGATTCAGCAAGACCAGCAATGTGTAATGCACATATTGGTATATATTGATGATATGCACTTTCCTAAATTCCTTAAATAATGATGTCAAGTTTATCATTCACGATGATGTCATGAGGTATCATAAAATGATTACATGAAATATTTTAGATCTCAGAAGGGAAATTTTGTAAAAGTAAAATACATTATTCGAGATTTATCTACTAATAATACTTTCTTGTCCTTGTATTTACAAAACGTAATACTTGTAAAAATTGATTAAAAATAATTCTTACTTGATTTCCCAAACAGAATAAAATAGAATTTCATGCAATGATCTATACGTAAAGCACGAAAGTCTTTCATCCCTTTATTGTAGTATCGTGAACGCAAAAACAATACTATGAAATATCGCGTTTTGGTCTGTTTACTAAATATTTTCCATGTGACACTTAAAATAAATGCAACTTTCTTCCTTTGTGTTTTTGACATGTCGAATAATCCTCAATCGACTGTCGGTTGAATGTGTTTATTTTTGCTAAAGTTGACACAATTGAAAATATGTTTTTATGTTCATGCAATGGGGAAAACATTGTTGTCAAGCGACTTTAAACATTTAAAATCTATACCGAAGGCTAAAATGCTAAATAAAATATTTTCTGCTGCATAATTGTTTCTATAGTTATATGCTGACAAAGCGAAAAAAATATTATAAAGTAATATAATATTAATTATTATTTCAACTGTGTAATTCTAAAATACTAAATATCACCACAAAAAGTTCTTGCGTTTCCCTATCAATGACCTCCACCTCGGTCAAGTTTTCGTCCAATTCTCTTGGTCCATCGAACAAATATTCAAATGGACCTTTGCATTGCTTCTGGACTTGTAACTTCCCTTTGGTCACGATTGAGCTGTGATGGATGAGAGGGGAATTAAGTTCTTTTATCAACAATACCATCAAATAATTGTTCTCCATTTTCCGCTCTAGCGAGTTGAGTCCATGAATTAGCAGACTATATATGATAAGAGACAAAATGTGTAGCTGATTTTTTCAATGCAGATACTTTGAATTGAAACCTTCTTTTCCGTGGAGAGACTCAGGCCAGTCTCTCCTCTTCTGTCAGACCACGCAAATTTCGGTAAACTCCTCGCTTCTCCTAGCGGAGAAAGGAAGTATTTCTTGGACAACGAAACAGGCGATTTTGAATTTTGCTCAAAGGCTTCATTTAGGCTTACAGATCTTTTACATGCAGTAAACCTACTAACTTAAGACAGCCCTCCGAAGGGTTTTCTCGCCCTAAAAAATCCACGGTTTCGATCAGGTTTGAAGCCGCGAACAGTCCGATATGCTAACCGTTAAACCATCGCCGCCGCGTTGCTTGCTGTCGCATAAGAGCAAATTTTTTTTGTTATTAACTAAAACTTTTGTTATTGACTATTAACTTTTGTTATTGACTAAAAAACTCGTCAATATTTTATTCATAATTCAATCTAGAATAGTAAAAAATTGACGGTAGAAGGTTCGGAGTTCACTGAAACACACTATTTAAATTATACTATTCCCTCATGCAGCATAGTTGGTTTTTTGAAGCTAAACAAATAAATACATCCATTTTTAAATTTAATTTATTACTTAATATTTCATATCTAGATTTGTTTTACCATACATTGTGTAAATGAGGTGGTTAAAGCGAAAGTGGTGTAAGTCCTGTTTTTAAAATAAAGTCCTGAAATATATTCAATTACTGATTGTTATATTTCAGGATATTCAATTACTTTAAAAACATGACTTAGACCACTTTGAATTTAACACCCTAAAATGTATACGGAATCAAGTTTTGTGAATTGTTTAATCCCACTACTTTGCACTCCATGTCGCAAAGATACACTTGTGCCTAGAGCCAGGAGGCTCTCTCTATTCCCAACGCAACCCGCTTTTCTCTTTTGGCGTAGTAAAACAGTTGGGGGTTGGGGAATTAATCGCGTCTCTGGGAGGATCGTAGCTTGAGGATTTATTCTTTGATATCAAACATCGTGAATATATATTGGGTTTGATGATATTGACGGTGATCATAGGTAAGATGTTAGTGCCTTGACAAGACGTTTATTCATGCATTTTTTGCATATTTTGCTCTAACTACATCGTTCTTCGGACCTAAAGATTTTGAACGGTAGATCGTCAAATACCCACATTATATATTTATAGATTTTTCATAAATATATTTAAGAAAATTGCTGATTTAAATCTGTCATTTATTCTCCAATGTGTAAACACAGATTAATATGCGTTCCTTATCAGATTATGACCACGGAACATTGTTTACATGTGAGGAATTTTAGAAAACTGTTTGAGTGGGATTTTGTTTTGATACGATTTTTGTAATGAATTTTGTCAAGCTTAGAACTATTTAATCGTCGGTAGTAGTGCCAACCATTTTACGAATAGGAATTTGTTTCTTAAAAACTTTTTCTCAAATTTGTTTGTTCGAAACGAAATGTCTTTTGACTAATGGTTTCTTTGAATTGTATCTTCTGAACAAAACGACATAAGTGTCGTAAGGTCGTTCACAATGCTATTAGGTTTTTACAGTGTATTATTTTTAGGATAATTTCAATTGTGATTTTACACTGAGTGAAAGTACAGCAATGGATATTCGTAACTTGCATTTAAAGACCATCCTATTCTCATAAGCAACATTGCACAACATATCTTTGTATTAGATTTGAATACAGAAGAAATGAATGGAAGCAATAGAAAAATATAGTTTCTTGTTGTTTTGCAGTAATAAAACAATAGTGTCTAGTTTTGTATTAAAACTAGACATTATTGTTTTATTTTTGCAAATGAACAAGAAACTATTATACCCACAGGTTGACACATGTAAATCATCTCCAAAATCTTCCACTTACATTTTGCAATGATTAGGAAAACGTGAACGATTCAATGACATTCCCTCATAGTTAATGGCTAATACGTACTGTTTGCCACCAGTACCATTGTCTTCCTTTTGTGGTTATCACACACCTCCTTGGGTTTAAGAATAAGATCGACGCCACATGTGCTGCCGAGAGGGGAAATAAAATGATCGTAAGTAGATGATCGCGAGTTTAAATTCTGCATTACGACACGACCGTTCCCAAGTTCAATATTTTGAACCCTTTTAGTTGCGTACCAGCACACAATGCATCATTTCAGACATAAAAAATCATTATAGATCACTCCATATTCCTCTTAATATTCAACGAAACATGGAACTACATGCATTGTTGTGTCCTCAGATGAACGAATACCCGTCGATTGAGTTTTGTATCAGTTTCGCATTTCATCACAACCTGCATGTCATGGAAACTTAATGTTAATTAACGAATTTTCATATTAATATTATAATTTATTATTAATGTTTTATTCCAGTGATTTATTTGAAAGAAACTATTCGTGTAATTATCTGATTCAAGTATATGAGTTTATTAGTGAGGGGTCTTGGTGACAGACACTTCGCAGATTAGCTTGTTGATTAGAATCTCAGCTCCATCTGAACAGACAGTTCTGTTTCATGTTAAACTAACTTAATAACTTCTGCAACATGGTACACATTCGGAAGATATAACGCAGCATTTATGACTTACGAAATTGCCCCAGAATGTCTAATTTCGCCTCCCTTAAGGATCCTAATGTTAATGAGATCGTGTAAAGATATCCGTGTTTGCGTTCACAGGTGCTCTTGAACGTTGTTGGTGCTTGCTAAACAAGTAAAAGTCTACTTTTAGCTGAGACAACTTTCTCATGTTTTTATTATCAGTTAATTTTTAACGTGCAACACTATTGAAAAATGGTATGTTTCTATTCTAGCTGTAAATAGCGCTGTCCAGTTTTCATGTGAATCTATTACTTTTACCGATTGCGGCGCAATAAGTGTTCCGAGTTTAAGGCTTGCCAAACCGCGTCAGCGCGAGCTACTTGCCCGTCTGGAAGCCCAGCGCCTTTGCGAGCAGGGTCAACTTTTCTTGACTGCACAAGTTGAACAGGCGCGAGTCTGGGAATAGTGGAGTCATATTAAAATATGTTTGCTAGATTTGTTGTCGCATTCCTCTCGATCAAACATTCGAGATATGAATTATGTTTACATTTCTTACTACTTATAACTATTTCATGTTTATTTTCTGAATTCTGTCTTGTATAAACCCTTTTGCTAATGAGCGGGAATGTGTTTGTAAGGCGAATTCTTTCCTTGTTTTCATTTTGTGTTGTTTTATTAAATCATTTATTTAATCATTTGTTATATATTATTATATTTGATATAATAATCATTTGTTGTATATAGCAAAAAAGTGAAATAAATTAATAATTCTCTACGCGAACCACTCTTTTAGAAAACAAAAATCTTTGTTATATCTTCTAACCTTAAGGTAGGCAGTTCATTCAATGATTGCACTATTACGTAAACACAATTACAAAATCAAAATACTTTAGTTTCAAAATTGTTAATTTTACTTTCAATGGACACTTTGAAAAATGATTAATGTATTATTTTATTTTAATGAAGCATTTATTTGCTTTTTAACAGATGAAATGAGAATTAATATCGCTATATTTAGTGAAATACCTATCAACTATGTTCCACAATAGACTGCCATGCAGTATGTAGCCAGTGACGTACCGCTATTCCGGAGCATTGTCCAACCCTTACTTTTAAATTCGCGCCAGTGGCTCTGGACTCAGCACCCCCAAATTCAAGTGAATTAGTTACCCGGGATCTCGACATGTCTGTATTCAAGCACGTGTCAAGTTGCCTGTGATAAATACAGAGGGAGTTTTATTTATACGTTCGATTAGTTCTTCTCTGTCCACGAAGATGAATACTTTTAACGCGAAAATTTTGTTTCATGAGTTTTGTTTTTCAAGGTTACCTACCCTCAAATTGTTCTCATATACAATAGTGAAAATAAAAAAGTTTTAATTCTGAATAATCTCATAAGAATAATCTCGAGACAGTCGGCTAAGGAGAGAAAGTAAGAAGAAAGTACCTGCATATTGAGATATTGCCTTCCACGCAAAAGAAGACCCAGACTATAAAAAACGTCACCACGATATTGAAAACCGGAAACACGATGATTTTGTTGATAATGATGATGAACCATACACATAAAATACTGCACACCTCACACTGTTCTCGCTTGCTTGAACACAGTCCACACGTAGCGTGAATGAGGTCTCAACGGAATCGGGACGCCTCCACAAAACAATGCACAAGGAAAGTAAAATCATATTTTGACCTTTCACAGATAATTTTGGTTATGTCTGGAAGTCTATTTTTGCGGAATCAGAAGAACGGGAATGCTCCTCAGTTTGCCTTCCCATTGTCTTCGCCAAACAATTAATCCAAGCTTTATACGAAGAAGAGGGAGAAATATGTTGGGATAAACGAGAGAAACATTGAAAACACTGTGGTTTCCAGGCTAATAAGAATCTCCCCTGTTTCCACCTCTTCTTAATCTTTTTTGAGATACGGTGTTCAAAATAAGATCTCATTTCATTTCCAACAACGGCAGTTCCTGAAGGAACGGACATGCCGTTGGGGTTTCGGACAGTCACTATATAAAATTGTCATATTTAAAATCAGGGCATGGCTCTTGGTAAATATCACAGATTTTTATTTTTGATGATTTTTCATTGTTGCCTATGTAAGTGATTATTTCGGGAGATTATTAGCACGTTCGCGATATTAAAAGCCAACTTACCACAACAAGCATACGTGCTAGATATATTGTTAGTATATATTTGGAATCAGGGCGTGAAACACAGTAAATTTCATATAGCTTTATTTCTGATGATTTTCCTGATTTTTCTGATGCACGCAAAAGTTCCATAATACACCGCTCTGAACAGTTAAATTTGCGGGAGATATATATGACCGTGCATATGATCCCATCAATACCGGCACTGTCACGGGTTTCTGAGAGATTTCTTCGTAGTATTAACACACGAGTCTAAATACAGAAAAATGGATATAATATCCAATCTCAGTTTAGTACCCGTATGTTGAACGGTACCAGTGTTAGCGTCGAGCGTGGAAGCAAGGTCTTACGGTATGAGCACACCGGTGATTGGAAAGTGTCCATATTGTTCCCGTAAAGGAGACAAACATTTATTGATGTGTTTAACGTCGACGAGTTTGTCACTCCTACCAGAATCGGATTGGTTGTTCGACTGTTCAGGATCAAAGGTTTCTATAGTTTCCCTGGTCACGTCCAGGCAAATGACGCGTCACTCCCTTTAATAAAAGTCACTTATCGCGCTCGATCTTTCCTTCCCTATCCTGACATTCCCCTCGTCAGAGCCGAGCGATAGACCTATCACCCATCCTCGAATGCCTTTCATTCAGAAAATCCCCGGCAAGAAATGGTGATCCATCCAGCCAGGGGCCAGCTGTGAGTTCCCAGAGGCAGCCAGATGATGATAAACAAGAACAATAGAATATTTAACGGTGCGGAACGTTTTGATCACACTCTTTTATCCTGTCACATAAATGCAATGAGCAAATATGAAAGTAGTTCTGAGAATACAGAATTTTAATTAAGCTTTTTTCTCCTCTGGTAACCGCATTACATCCATATTTTATAAGTGAACGGACAAATACGGACATTTCGGACAAAACTGAAAAGGTTTCCGTGAGTCATAAATCATTATTATAGTATAATCGTTGTCATTTTAATTTTTATTATTTCATTTTTAACTGATTTTTTCGTAATGAATACCACTCTTTTGAAAATTATCGATAATTTTGTCATATTTAAAGATGTGATCTGTTTGATTTCTAGAAGAAAAACAATGACATGTTATCGTGATCACAGTGATATTCATTGGTAATTTTTAGCCAATAAATGCCTGGGATTGGTTGAAAATTACGTGAATATGTGTCAACAGGCGCATGGGAAAATTATGTGTATATGTTAGTAATTTTAATTTATATTTTAGAAAAAATATCATTTTCATTGTTATTGCCACTTTCCACCTTGATGCACTTCCACGAGCCTCCCATTCCTTCGCATTTTAGAGGCCCGTAGACACATAAGGCTACTACATACAGAGCCGTCAACGAGCCATGGGTTCATAGCGACGCATTCATTTTAGAATTGGGCAGTAACAGCGGCGTGGGCGGCGTGGTTCGCGGATCCATTGGCTGCGCGTTACTCCTCCTGTCCGCAGGCATACTCCTACCATCGAGAGAGGGCGAAAAGGAAAGGTTTAGTATGATTTGATTTATTTTCGTCAGAGAACAGAAACAATTTGTATGCGGGAGCAGTATAAACTGTGCACGTTTTCTTGAGCTCCAGATCACTTCCCCACCCTTTTATTATACACAGGTGAACGATGAATAAAAGTAACAAAGAAGCGAGGTTAGCAACATTTGAAAACTCAACATTTTCGCTCCAGGGTATAGAAAAAGTGTTTCCATCAGTAAACGAACTTCGGATGTGTTTTTTAGTGTTGCTAAAAATAGCAACCCATATTCCTGGCTCTACTCTAACCAAAACTATCAAAAGCAGAGCTTCACAAAACACCTATATCTATATATACAGTACAAGTAAAATAATACACTGAAAAGCCAAAAGAACTGGGAAACCTGCCTAACATCATTTGGAAGTCCCACGAGCCCCCAGAATTGACGCAACACGACGTAGCATGGAGTCGACTAATGTCTGAAGTAGTGCTGAAGGTAATTGACGCCATGAATTCTGCAGAGCTGGCCATACACTCGTAATACTACCAGGGGGTGGAGATCTCTTCTAAAAAGCACATTGCAAGGCATCCCAGATATGCTAAATAATATTCATGTCTGGGGATGTTGATGGCCAGTCGAAATGTTTAAACTCAGAAGAGTGTTTTTGGAGCCACTCTGTAGCAATTCTGGACGAAGGGGGCTGTCACATTGTGCTGCTGTAATTGACCGAGTCCGTCGGGATGCACAATGGGCATGAAAAAGTGCAGGTGATCTGACAGGATGCTTACGTACGTGTCACATGTCAGAGTCGTATCTAGACGTATCAGGGGTCCCGTATCACTCCAACTGCACACGTCCAATACCATCACAGAGCCTCTTCCAGCTTGAACAGTCCCCTGTTGATATGCAGGGTCCATGGATTCATGAGGTTGTCGCCATACTACGTGACGTTCATCCGTGTACACGTCCAACCGCTCGAAACAATGTGAAACGAGTCTAGTCAGACCAGGCAACGTGCATTCAGTCATCAACAGGCCAATGTCGGTGTTGATGGGCCCAGGCGAGGCGTAAAGATTTGTGTCGTGCAGTCATCAAGGGTAAATAAGTAAGCCTTCGACTCTGAAACCCCTTATAGATAATGTCTCGTTGAATGGTTCGTACGCTGACACTTGTTGATGGCTCAGCATTGAAATCTGGCGCAATTTGAGGGAGGGGGTTGAACTTCTGTCGCGCCAAATGATTCTCCGCAGCCATCGTCGTTCCCGTTTTTGCACGATCTTTTTGCGGCCTCAGCGATACAGGAAGTTTGATGTTTTACCGGATTCCTAATATTCATGGTACACTCGTGAAATGGTGGTACGGGAAATTCCAAATTTTATCGGGACCTCGGAGATGCTGTGCTTTCTCTTGCGTCGACTATAACATCACTTCAAACTCACTTAAATTGTGATAACTTGTCATTGTAGCAGCAGTAACCGATCTTACAACTGTGCCACACTCTAGTTGTCTCATATAGTCATTGCCGACCGAAGCGTCGTATTCTGATCGGTTCCAGATCTTTTTATTTTAATACGCATGTCTGTACCAGTTTTTTTGGCTCTTCAGTATATATTATCATTGTTAAAATAAATAATATTTTCCCTTTGATGATCATTAGAATGTCTAATTTTATAGAAACTGTTATGAAGCAGAAAATATTTTACTTAGTTTTTGTTATTTTTTTAAAATTTATGGTCGCATCAACATCTAGAGAGCCTCCACTTTTGCAAAGAGCCTCCACTATTGCATAAATCGATATAGTAACTGTGAAGGTGACACTACTCTGTTACGATCTCGGCGACCTGACCGGCTGTTCATTGTCGTTTAGTTCTACGACGGTATTTCTGCTCTTTGCTATCTTTCTTTAAGATTCTTAAAGATTGCCTTTTGTTTATTTAGCCCCATAAACAGTTGAAACTTTGTGACGTGCTATGGGGAGAAGTGTAATCTGTGCACGTTTGTTTGAGCTCTGATATCTCTGTCCTAAGTCATACACATATTATGTTAAATTATGAATACTTAACAAAGAGCCTTTTTAGAAAGAACTGGTATGAAAATATTCACTCCCATGTAACAAAAAATTATTTTCAAAGGCAAATCAGCTGCAGATTTAGGATATTATTTCTTATCACTCCTTTTATTGCTGCGAAAACATGTTAAATTATTTTTTTAAATAACTTTTTGAATTACCCAATGAACTCAAGAAAATGTGTACATACGGCTAAATTTATCTCGAGAATAAAACAGAGCGCCATCTAAAGATTTGCCCAAAACAGGATTACTGAATCTGGATAAAAAACGTGATCGAGATGAAGGTAACTGTCCCAAAAGTTGAGGTAGAATACTTCGTATAGCTATATTGAGTATTTTAGAATTATTCAGTCCATTGGTAACTAATATATGAAGTATTGTTAAAATCAATATTATTTTCCGTTTTGATGCACTCTACTCGTATAGAAACACTTACATACTAGAAAATATTTTGCTTAACTCTTAAACTTGTGAATCGATTTTAATTATTTAATTCATCCAGCAATTTGTTGTAAAACAATGTATATTTATTGTATGTTAATTTTTATAGTTATCTGTTGATACCGTTATCTGATAAAAGTGATGATTACGTGGAGAGTTGTAGGTATCGATATGTATTGCCTTAAAAATATATTCACTTCCTTGTTCATGTCATTTTTGTCATAAAAACATTGGTTTTCAAATCAAGAGGAAATGAAATAGTAAAATATGTGGCTTAATAAAGAGAGAGTTACAAGAATCATTTGGGTGAGATTATCTTATGTACGTACAATTCTTTTTTGTGATCTGAAACTTGGGAAGTATGTGTTTTCAGGTGTGCCCAGAAAGGCAGGCAATTAGGACACCTTTCCCGAAGCCTCAACTTAATTGAGGCCCTAATTTTTTCATTAAGGGTAAATAAGAAATTATTAATTTCTAATTAAAATAAACTCTATAAGTCAATTATCTTGGGTGGAGAAATGAATTCCGCGTACGTATGGGGGGCAAACTTCTGTTTCAATTAATAGTCTCCCTTTTTTTATACTGCCCCAGGCTTCTTATATTCTCTGCACATCCTTGTGTGATTCCCCAGAATATTATGCCATATCAGAGGTGGTAATGAACATTCCCTAAATATGAACCATGAGCAATATTGGAGCTGACTGAATTGGAAACAGTTCTGAATACGTAACGTAATGAAATTAATTATTGTGTTTAATTAACATATATAGATATTTCATTTGAGGTTTGAGTGAATTGAGATATCAAAACTCTTTTAACCTTAATATCTGTCACTGGCACATTGTTCAAGTTCAATGGAGTGTACAATTGTTTATTTATAATGAAAACAGCAATGAAACCGTTTAACTTCATTTACTATTAATTTATTGCCAAATATATTTTGTAAAATTTATTATAATGTAGTAGATATAAATGTAATTACAAAAATTTTAATGCGAGTTTATATAATGTTATATATCGTGCCAAGAAAGTTTTTCCGAAATGTCATCTTGCTGATGAGTGTGCTTGCAACGATAAATTATATTGGTAGTACGAGCTGTAGCTTGAAAACGTAAATTGCGTACTCACCACAATCATAAGTGTGGTGAGTTCGCAACATCACCCACAATCATAAGTGTTGTCCCCTTCACTTGCTTCACAGTGATCTAGTTGCTGCCAACATAAATTAAATTTTTAATAGGTGGCCCTGATTCGGCTTCACGATTCACGATGTTCGTCCGTAATTTTCACCTTTCTTTTTTGACCCCATGGATTGCTTTCGTTTTGGTTCTTCACCCACCTGTAGATAGATTTTTTATTCCAAATGTATACGCCAGACATCTCCAATATTCATTATTGTTAAATAAAGCGTATATTTCCTGTTTGATACTTTCTGCCTCCCGTTTTTAACATACGACATACTTAATCAACGAGCAGAACTGTCTTGAACAACCAAACAGAACACCAAGATATAATCGGTTTTGTCTACTAAAACAATTGCCTTTTAACTTCTCGTTTTGAAGTTGTTTGGTCTCAATATGAAAATGATGCGTCTCAATTTGAGTGTGATTTGCCTCAATGTGAACGTGTTTGTTCCCAATTTGAGGGTGTTTCTCCAAATCTGAGAGTTCTTATTCTCATTTCAAATGTGATTGATCTCATTTTGAATTTTAAAAGATATAGACGATAAAGATATACTTGATCTACGAGAGGAAGGTATTACCTCACGAACGACGATAGGAGCGAATAAGCTATCTTTTTCAAGTAGATTAAGTGTCTTTATCTTCGTGTGTAATATTTTATTTGATTTTATTCTATTATTTTTCACAAATGCAATTTAAAAAGCACGATATATCTTTTGTACCTAGTAGTTGAAAGGAAGCATCCAAACAACAGCTAGCATTTACATTTGCACAACAACGCATCGTTTGAGGCGTATTACAAACTACTTAGACTAGTAGCGGATTGGATACATATTGCCGGCAAGAGCGCGTATGCGCATAAGAGGAGATAAAAACTTTTGATCACCGTTTCTGATAAAGACTGACTGTAACAGCATATTATTGATCATTAAGTAGCTTCTTTTACCTACTGAATAAAATAAAAATATTTTCGAAGCTGCTGTAATGTTATGTTAATTTTGAAAACAAATGCGGATGAAGAACAACGGTAGTCGTCGTCATAAGAGCCACTGAGTACGTAAGCCCAATTGTGCTTATTAGAAACAACAAGAAGAATATCTAAAAAGAATTGACAAGATGAAGATCAATAAAGATCAATCATTTAGAGGGCATCATGTGGATTAAGAGGGGAATAATGAAGACAGAATTGGAATCAGTTCTAATAGCTATCCCTGATCAGGACACGACATTATCATAAAGCGTTTCTGAAAATTTCCAAAGGTGATAAACACCGCATCTGCCAGGAACAAGTAAAAACCATGGATTATATTGTCTCAAATTGTCCAATTCTAGCAAAGATCGAATACATGAAAAGACATGATAGGGTATCTACTGGCAGATCAGTAACACCCTCGAAGTTCCAAACTCAAACTCCAAATGGTACCTACATTCGCCAAAACAGTGGATGTCTGTAGGACTTTGTACAATATTGTACGACCAACAAATTCAAACTGATCACATGATAGCGGCAAACAAACCGGATATTGTTATCCAGAATTTGGAGAAAAAACTTTTCTTCTAAAACGTGTCTACTAAAACGATATTATTGTGCCTTGCGATTAAAACGTTATAATCAAGGAGCCAGACAAACGTCTTAAATACAATAGATTGAAAATATACATCAGCCGAATGTTGGGCGAATAAGCACAGGTCGCCCCGATAATTAATGGAGCTCTAGAATTTTTTTCCGCAAAATTTGTGTAAGAACATGTCTAAACTCTCGGGTTATTAAACAGACTGTTATTACGAAAATTCATGCATTCTGTAATTTTATTTTACTCTCTTCACGTTTCATTATTTCGCCTTTATTACTGCTATCATATTTAGATCACCTAACTTTTACTCAGAACCATAAGAACGATTGCCGGGTGAGTAGATTACTCTTGAATACAACAAACGCATCTACCAACTACCAACGCATCTACTGGGCTACCATCCCACTACAAAAATGATTAACCAAACAACCAAATAAAAATACGTTCACAGAAGCTCTCCCCGTGACCATTTGGTATTTTTTTGCATTCTCACTCCTTCGATAACGTTTCAAGTACACGTAACGATTTGGATTTCAAGTACGAAAATCATCCAGGGAAGCTCATCCCGGGTTGTTCTGAATGTTTCCTATTAATTTGCGTATAGCGTTTCTTAACTCACCTTATTCTGGTATCATATACTATACTATTAAATGTAGATAACTTTGAAATTTTATGTCCAATTCCAATACTTTTTCATACAGTAGTACTATTTCATTGAGTCACTCACTGTACTTTATTTTGTATACAGATCTGATACTGCTTTAGGTCTCAAAACTACCTACTTTTCAGGTGGCTGTCAATCATAAATTTTTCTTTTGATCCTTTGATATCTTCGCTTGCCTGAATTCTGGGTCGTAAAATTTCTGTTTTCTTGAATGGCATTTTTGTACTATGAGGCTGAATTTCGTACATTTCGTTAATGTGTTTTTACCTTAATTGTCTTTCAGAAAGAACATCATTCTCCTGTGTTAATGCGCCATATTTTTTATTATTCTCTATCGTTTTCCTTATATCCGACCCGTCTATTCTAAAAACATGTTTTAATTTGCGTACTGTACTTTACCAATTCATATGTTGTCTCATTGTGTCGTTAAATTTAGTTACATAAACCGACTAAATTTTTTTAAATGCACATACGACAGAAGTTGAAAATTGGAAGAAGAATTACAACACAAATTCATAATTTTTTTCTAAAATCAGACTGTAGTAGATAATTCTCCAGCAGAAGATACATTTCTGTTGATTGGCAGGTCACTTATCGTGGCCTTATCGTATTCGTTTATTGTCGTGTTCGACAAAGATATGTTTTATCCTCCCCTAACAAGATGCGTTGCCTACCACCCACGTAACGGTAAATTTCATGCCTGAAACTTCGTCAGTCGAAATTTCCCACCAGGGATTCAAAGCCAAAAAATGGTCATCTTGGACTTCCCCACATACCCTTAACGTTTGTAAAATTTACTCCAAGGCATTTTGCAAAATGTGGCATTCCACATAAAAACTGTAGCGGATCATTGTTTGTTTTAAGCGCTCAGTAGAAGTAATACCAGACGAATTCTTAAGATCTACAAATTTTGCTTTTATATTGTATTAACAGCTGATTTGATTGTAATAGAAAGAATAATAACATACTGAGTTCGTTGACGATTCCCAGTACATTGTAATTTAGTTAATGCTTAACATGGAGATAAGAGAGGAGAAAATCCTTTGATGATTCGCGATTCTACATCATATACGGAGTTCAATTAAAAATCAATGCCTTCTTCGCAGCAACTTTTTTTATTTCTTAACAGACCGACAAAATCAATTTTGCATCTCGTTTTCTATTAAGAAGGAACACATGTTAAATTCTCAATTCACATAAACGTTGGAGAATCATATTCGACGTGCGTAGGGATTTAGATCATCTGCAGAATGATAACACCGGCCCTGCAGCTCCAACAGTCCAAAAACGAAAAAGCACCTTCGTGCCTATTAGCACAACTCCTTGGCACGAAAGATTGATGTTTTCGTAAACGCGCACTATAGGTGCTGGTAGCTCAGAAGCGACTCTGCGAATGCGCGCGTTCGCCGAAATGCGGCAATCGTTCCTAAAGAGGAAGCGCGTACACCCAGTCTTGTGAACATCACTTTACTTCTAACTAATCTAACTTTAATTACTTCAAATCTGTCAACAACAATTCTCTGACGGGTCTGCTCGACATATATTTGTTTGGTCCATGTGGGTGGAAAAGAATAAGGACAATGACAGTCCATGACTTAGAAAAGAAATTGAACTATTTAGTAAGAAATAGATTTTAAAACGTTTTACAAATGAAAATGTCACAACCATGGAAGAATATTTCATTCCGCTCTCGCACTCAACTGGTAAGAGTTGATAGCAAAGTACTATACGGGTAAGAACTCTCCCTGACCTTTCTTCCCGTTTCAGGGTTCCATCTCAGGTCCCTCTCTTCCCGTCTCAGGTTCTGGTTTCACTCTCAGGACTTGGCTTACACTTTATGTTGAGATTGGGAAACGTTAATAAAAGTATGTATATGCTAATACTAGATACTTTTGAGGTAAATACTTATGATTCGGTGACTAAAACTTGAGTACTAATTTTACTTGTAAGTAAATACTTCATCGCTTAGTAAGAACTTTTTTTCAGAATTTCATTGCAATTGTGTGAATAAAATTGAGCTCTAACACCATTTCTGAGGTAAATATTACGAATTATTTAAGCACTGAGGTGACCACTCTTAAATGAGTTTTTGCTGTCAAGATCAGCGAGTTCGGTTGAGTTCGGAACAACAGAAATTGTATATTCACACATGAATATGCGCATTAGAACAAAATAATCGTGTGATCATAATAAGAATTGCGGTTGTGTTCTTGAGTTTAGAAGTGCCATGAAATTACTGCACTCGCGATAAACATCAAACTCTTTGCCAGAAATTGATTTCATTTCGTAAGGACACGGAGTAAATGTCAAAACAATCATGAACAATGAAGAGAAGAAATGAAACAATCATATTTATTCGTAATATATGTTTATAATTTGTTTTTATAATAATGTGGATCGTTAAAAGTTTCAACATTGCAATTCAGTATAAAATAAATCGCGGGAGTATGAAGGCGGGAAAGGGAACTGCGTCGCACTCAGGTATTCACAACACGTGCAGGGTTGTGGAAACTCAACCCTGAGTATGAAGTTCCTATTCCAGCCTTCACAAGTTGCAAACTATAGAGTTTTTCACGCCAAATGAAGTAAATGCTTTTGGTTGGTAGTACATGCTTTTACTGCTTTCTTTAGACTTAAGGTAAATATTACGTTTTTATTCACACCACCCATTGTCTTGTACGTAGCAAACTATGCAACCTTGTTCTGGAAAATAGTGCTCATAGCAATGTCTGGAAATCAGTCAATATTATACAAATTTCTTTCATTGTAATATACTATGACGTGCAACATCGGTTCTCGAAAAAACTTCCTTTTAGGGTTTTATCATAGTGGTGCTGTTATATTTGACAAGACTGATCATGTGATGCTTTACAAATAAGCCGATTTTGCTAACTGTTCTGGATTAATTGTCTATTCATTGCTCAGAGCGGCGTGTCAAGGCTCATTACTGCGCAAAAGAACGGTTCGGCAATGCGACTTTTCAGAACGTTTCTTTCCAATGTTTTCCTACAGTTAATTCAGACAATGGCGCACACGCATTCATGCGACATTACCAATTCTATCACGCACCGTAACGTGACTCGACAGTCCTACATGGCAATGTTGGGCACACTGTCACATTCTCTTGTCTTTGCACTTCACAGGCGGATGAGAATCGGCTTGCGGAGCACTTTCGTTCCTGTTTGAGCAAATCATCCATCAGTACTCAATTGCACAATGCGGAGAAAAGCCTTTTATTGTTTATCGAACACCTCCATGAAAACTTTTGATGATGCATTTTCTAAAAATCAGGAGCTCAAACACTTTTCATGCGCACCATTTCCGTTGACGAAACACGCGCATTTTACTGATTTATCCTACCTCCATTAGGGAGAAACCCCTCTCCAAAACATGCAACTGAGTGGCATTTACGAAAAAGGCTTGCCCTTATCAATATGAAAACTTCTACCGAAACATGGTTCTACTAAAGGAACATTACATCCGTTTGTGACGTTAAAAAAGTTTTCTGCCGAAATATCGCCCTTTGCCGGTGCACGATTACATAACTTTCTCATCTTAAGAAAGACCTTCTTAAGGGCCAGAAAGTAAAAAGAGATCGGAAGTTAGAACGTCATTATTCGTACGAAAACCAATTGTTAATCATTCAATAATCGAACATTCGACTACTATCATACTCCTAAGAATTTTATTTTTCAAGGTATTAAATTGGTGGACTTTTAACGTCTCCTCTTCCATTTCTATTTGATATGAAAATTCTAAGACGGTTGGTTGATTATTGATCATTCTTCTATTCTATTCTCGAAAATTTACTGCTTCACTATTTTTAGAATCAATTGGAAGAAACAACAAAAGCCTTAAATATTTTTCTCTCTAATTTACAATATGAATGAAAATTTCATATTTGTCGTTTCTCTTACATCTATTTTGTTTTAAGAAAAAAGGAATTGGTCTAACCTTAAGAACATTTTAGACCCCGTTACATCTTAATGAAAAGACATCTGTAAATAGAATGACATAATCGCATATTTAGCACAGTTGTTAAAATTTTCACTTAAAGAGCCATAAAAATGTCTTTACGGTGAATTCCTGCAGGTCTCTCCAAATCTGAAGGCTGAAGAGATGAAAAGTGAAAATCATGCCAACAAAATGTTCAAGTTGAACTGTTACATCATTGCTACATTTCACCCGAATATCGTGCTAGAAAATAATTGCGAAGTACTTGTTTTTTAAATGTTTAATACATTTATTGTGTTTTGTAGTATTTTGTGTTAAATCTTCTCTGCCACTTATTCAGTAAATATAAATACCACATGCTGTGAACGGTAGTTTGATTTGTGAAAATTATTAAATAATTTTTCGTGCTCCTATGCTCCGTGTCCGTGTCATTAACTTTTACTATTCGATCGGGGTGTTCGGTTTATTGCACTCCCTATGTCATCCCCGACCATCATTGAAGGTATTTTTCTTTCTTTCATGAACCACGCGGTCTCCTTTTATTCTTTCATCTGTGAAGGAAAAGGAACCGTCGCCGCAAGAGTTCCTGAGACCGTGAACAGCACTATTATCCGCGTCTTATCCGCGTCCTTCCCGTTTCCTATCCTCTGCCCCGGCATCCCGAAGGGCTGCGCTTTGGAGGAGGCGTCGTCACTGCGTCGCCGCGTGCTATTGTCACCGCGACCCCTCCAGCGGTCAAAGAGACTGCGACTGCGGAGCCCCCGTGCAGCGCCGCTCGCCGCCGCACTGGGAGCCCACGCCCGCGACACCACGGCGCCCCGCTTTTCCGCCCCGCCCCGCCCCGCCCCGCCCCGCCGCGTCTCGCCCGCTATCCGGCGTCCCCGCTCCCGGCCCCAGCGACGCAGTGTGATCAATGAACGGGCGAGCGCGGCGCCGGCGCCAGGCGTCGCGGCGCCCCGTCGGGCGTCGGGCGGTTTGCGGCGTGCTCCCCCCGCACTCGCAACGCGCCCGCGACCCGCCACTGCAAAGCGAAACCTGCCTTCATACAGCTCCAATTAACTCCTCGGTTGCTGCTAGTGGAGGTGTATTGAAAACACTTGCGCGGCTGCCTTGTCAGGCTGTTTGAAATCTTTTCTCTTGTTGCGCTGTTTATTAGTATTTGATAACTGTTCATCCGGAAGTGATTATCACATTCCTTTGCTTTTGTATTGTAACATATTTCCACATTTATTAAGATCGTTTACTCGAAAGAAAATTCAGATTTTTGAACTCAAAATCGTAATATTTCTTGCGGATCTTCCTGTTCTTTCGTGTTTAGTGATTCTTGGAATAAGTATTCAAATGGTCTTGTGTACTTTTTCAATCAGGCATTTGAGTGTAATTGACCATCTGTCAAACAGTGCTTCATGTTACGAATATGAAATGCTATTTCGTTTCCTAAACTAAGCTAATAACATCAAAAATTACGCTATGCTGTTAATTATGACGATATCGCTATCAAATAGGCCCTCTTCTTCCATTTATTTACGACTCATTCCAGCCTGGAGCGTTGTAGCGGCGTGCCCAACGGCAACATGCCGCAGTTGGAGGGTCAGAGCTCTCTCTTCATCTTTGAGTGATATTCGAAGTTTTAACTCACTGTTAAGTTAAAACTGGAGGAGAATTTAGAGACCGGCTGCTCGGATCGGTAGTTTTCCGTGGTTTCTCCGATAAACACAAGGGGAATGCCGCAGCAGTACTAAAAAAACGAACCACGGACCGCGCACGATCTTTCCTTCCTCTTCCTTGTCCTATTGTCACGCTACCACACATACCGGGTGACCTGTCGGGAGCTTGTCCCGGCTGGGGCAGTGCCCCGCTGGTAGGAGATACCAGGTTGGGTGATCCCCACTAACCGACGGTAAGTCGGCGCCGGATCTCGCCATCCAGCGGGGGATGATCACCACCTCCCAAGAAAAACATGAACTACACCTACGGGACTAATGACTTCGGTAGTTGATGCGCCCGGAATCACTAACAACCAACCAACCAACACGCACACCCCCCACCAACATACATATAAAACATACTAAAACTTCGTCCCGCTTATAATAAACGATCCATTACTCCATTCAGCGGGTCTTAGGTAGCTCAGAGCATCATTTGATGTAATTGCAGTGTCTCTGATCTGGAGGTCCTTGGCTTATGGTACTGAGGGTAGTAGAAGTTTCTGGTAGATGCCTCCTCGCAGCAGCCCGGCTCCCGGGAGCGTCTTCTAGCTCCGTCGGATCTGCAAAGTCTGCGAACTATTCCGTTTCATGAACATCCTCTTCCTCAAGGAGATTATGCTGTAGCAGATGTACATTGGGCCCGAATATTGTTATTCACAAAAACGAAATTACGAACTACATTTCCACTGAAATGAAATGCAGACTGCCATCATTTTGACTTCTTGGGTTGATGCAGATCCTATTTTCAATAGAATCAAAACGGCATATGTTCTTCGGTCATTATTCTAACAAGGCCCCTGGAGTTTGGCATAGTGTTATTGTTACTTGTTATTGATGTATTTTGTTAATACGAATCACTTAATTGCAATTCTGAGGTTGTTTTAGTAATTTTCTTTTTCCGTCTGATAGCAAACGTGTGCTATTTTGTCTTATTTTTGCCTTTTATCAACATCTATATATGTTGTTTTTTGTTGTTGTTTTTTTCAAACATTACAGTAATATAATTTTTGTGAAATATCTTTCACGCCGTTAAGATGCTAATTTCTAGCAATTTGTAAATACTATTGTATTCGCGAGTTAAAGTGCTTCAAATGACTTATAACGAAGTTTTTAGAAAACTCAAAAATTTTCTGTGAAAATGAGCGTCAAATTTCAAATTTACAATAGCGTTTTAGCGCAATGCTCCAGAAAATGCTCCAAATTTTCCAGAGAAAGTTGCCTTTTGGGCGATATTTTTACTGTTTTTAATTTTCTTAAAATGTTTCCGCTCTACTATAGGGAATCCGAAAAAATAGGAAAAATTCAAAAAAAGTACTTTGGTCGGCGATAGATGGCAGCTGGCAAGAGTAAGTGGCAAGTTCGTATAGCTATCCGAGACCAAATTAAATAGAAAACTAATACGGGAAAGCCTGTGCTATTCTGTAGCACCACTAGGTTTCGTTTCTTATCCCCCAGTCTGCTACCCACACCTCTCTACAACAAAAAAGTGTTCCTTTTATTGTTCGTCAACTTTATTTTAGCTGATTAAAATAATATGAAAAATAAGGAATTAATTTGTACTACCAGAAAAATAATTTTAAATATTTTCTCAGCGCCAAATTTAAACGCAAAAAATAATTTTGAAGAACAACAACAAAAAATAATGTTAATTGCCTTAAAACTCTGGAACAAGTACTTAAAAAATCTCTTTAGCTCCTCTCAAAACAGAAATTGTTGTGGATTTATTTCAAGCATTTTCAACTGCCGAGCTGCAGTTTAAAAAAAATTTTAAACATTTTTTCGTCTTAATAACACCATGACTTTAAATATACTTTAAAAAGTCTGCAACCATTCTGTGCATTTATTTTTCTGTGCATTTATCTTATAATTTTAAAATGTCAGCAGTTCTGTGAATTTATTTTAGAGTTTATTCTACATTTGTATACATTGTTGTAGCAAATGTGGCTTAATCTCTTTTCTGTTCGCTATAGAGTGGGGCATCCAAGAGAACTACATCTGCAAATTACAAAAGAACGATCCAAAAAGTCATATTTCTTTGAATATTGCCTAAGAACATAATCCGGGTCCAACCTGCCTCTTTTAACTTCCTCGCTGTCCCCCATCTATTCTTCACCAGAAGGCACCAGTGTCCCCCAGAACACGTCTTCTGTCATAATTTACCTGCACTTAAAAAAGTCATGTCCCCATGGGACTATCCAGTTCCCCTACATTTCCCCACGTTCTCCACTTATCCTTCTCCTGTGGCCAAATGTTTTCTCATTAACTGCCAAAAACTATCGTCTTACTTTAACGTATGATATACACAGGATTAGAAAGCTTTGAAAACATGATCATTTGTTACACATTTGAAAGTCGAAATATTACTGGGTGCAACAACAATGTATTCAAATGTATAATAAACTCTAAAATAAATTCACAGAACTGCTGACATTTTCAAATTATAAGACAAAATGATTTAAAGGTGGGAAAATGGTAAAAATAGTTTTAAATTTTTTAGCTGCAGCCCAGCAGTCGAAAAAATCTGAATAAATCCACAACAATTTGTGTTTGGAGAGGAACATCTGAGATTTTTCGAGACTGATCCAGGGTTTTAGGACACAATAAAATATTTTCTATTTTTTTCAAAAAAAAATTTGTGTTTGAATTTGGCGCTGGGAAAATATCAAAAAATATTTTTCTGATAGTGTGAATTATTTTCTTATTTTTCATTTTTTTCAATGAGATAAAATAGTGTTAATATGTCAAAAATAATAAACTACACCCTACTAAACACTACCCTGCCCACGATTACATTACGTTCACTTCTAGCATAGGTATTAGCGAGAAAGTAAAAGGAATCCACAATAGAATTTCGAAGAAACAAGGTTGCGAGTAAAACAAATTCGTAGCCATCACACCGGATTGCCATATGGAATGAAGATTACAGAGAAAATATTGCTTTCTTACACGTTAAATGTTAATGCAAATTTTTAAGTTAGAATAAAAATGTGAATCATTGTAATTATTAATTTTTACAATAATTTTTTTAATGTGATTTTTCGTTGTTTACATGCTCACCTAATTTAACTAGAATAAATGCCTTTCCTATATTAAGTAAAATAAATGCCTGAACTTCCGGGCTGTAACTATTACATGCACCGCACATATTCAAACATAGGTTATGTCTCTTTATACTTAGTTTCACAAATTTTCTAATTCCCTGATTCAATGGTAAAACTTATTTTCCTTTGCGAGAAAACATGATTCTACCACAGTCCTCGTTAGACCTTGTAATGTGCTTTTCATTACATCACTAACGATCCTGTTTGAAGATAACATTAAAGGTATACATTTCACAGGTTTAAGTGCATGAAACCCTACTGCCGCATTGTTACTGTTTGACGCGTTATACGCATCCCAGAACCGACGTAATTACATGATTACTCAGGTTACCAGTATTACTCCAACGATTTTGATTTTCAGGCAACAACGTGATTATGGTAGTTAAATGTTAAACGATGTGAATATTGTGGTAGGCGTGCCGCAGATCCCTCTAAGTATTGTTGTGATTGGGAGTATCTTGTTAAAGGAAATACGAGGATGTTAATTGAATGCTTTACTAGGAATTGAAACGTTCGATATTTTTTGTTTTAAATTAAACCTCTCTTCTGAAATACTTTTTAAAACATGAAAGTCTTGAACTGTAAGTCAAGCTTGAAGAAATTTTGGCCCAGTCTTAAACGGCAGGTTTGGTTTATAATCTATTATTTTAGGAAATATTTTTATTTTTACAGCAATTTTAGTAGCTTCATTTCTTATATTTACGGATTCTGGTCTGGACTTACTAGTTTCTATTTAGAGAAAAGTTACAATAGTTTATCCTTGAAAGCAAATTTCATTGGTCATCATTTCATAGATTGGAGATACTGTTGAGCGAAACGTGATGGGATACAGAGCAAAAGGTTTTCCATCATTTAATTTTTGTGGATCGGGCCGTGATCGTCTATACATCTTCTGAGATATGTAACGAAGAGAAACTGGTCGTCGTTTTTTAGATCCTGATTTAGGGGAGAACGTGCGATTGGCATGTCCTGAGAAAGTCTCATTAAAACGAATTGGGAATAGTTCAGTCTTTTCATTCCGATTCACAGCGAACTGAGAAGGCAGACCAGTTACAGTTAAAATGGTGCAACTCTCAAATATTCCACTTCACCTGTCAACAAACTGATGGCTTCTCTGATAACTAACACTTGTATTCCTATCTACACTCTTGTTAAGTGAAACTCTTCTACTTCCTTCTAGCTGTTAATAGAATGCCACATTGTGACCAAGATTATCAACCAAATTAAGAATAATACGCAGAATGAAATTACACCACTTGTACTTTAACGGGCTCGTTTAATCTAATTCTGTAAAATAAGTGGTTCAATGAAAACGTTCACAATTCAGTAAAACAATATTAATTCAATCAGTGAAATATTTAACATTATAGCTCGTGGCTAGCTGTTGGTCAGCGTGCTCGCTTTCCGCTCTGCGGCACCGGGTTCCGTTCCCAGTCGAGCCAAGACTATAGTGTGCGTTTTCCTTGCAATGTCCCAGTATTTGTTGCTGTGACGATGAGAGAATTCACTGATCAGATTCAGATGAACGGATTACGGCATGGGGATGTCTACGTTCTAACCACACGTACTTCCTTAACGCATGTCGTTACCGGTCTCGTTAAATTGATACAAGTTTGAATTGAGAACTGTCTTCTCGACAATAATAATGAAATAATCACAAAAAAAGAAATACTCATAAACTGTCTTTCTGGAAGAACGACATTGCCATAAAATAAAAATATTTAAATTACAAATTTTAATTAAAATACGTTATAAAAATAATGTGAATGTTTCTTTTTTATTACTCAACTATTCAATGAATGCTGTTTTCTCGACAACAAGAAAGAAATCCGTGATTTTTGGCTATCAGGAATGTGGAATGAGAATCATCCTGCTCACCAGTATAGCTCTGAAGAAGGCTACATAATGGCCGAAACGTCAGCTCAATCGAGAGACGCGGCTCATTCCTGATAGCCAAAAATGAAATAACTCCGGTCGCAGAACTTAATTCAATCAAAATACTTGTGTTCCCAAAAATATTTTATTACATTACAACTTTTTTTAAATTTCGTTTCGAACAGAATTAGCGACAAGTTTTCGTATGTATACTACCATTGTTGCCGATTGTATGATGTCATACTCCACCATACGTTACACCATACGTAACTGCTCGAGACTAACGACTGAAAACTCCGTTCTGGGGAGATAAAAGATAACGTCGTATTGATGAAACGACTTTACTTTCATTCATAATCCTAAATCTTTACATCGTAATCATTTGTTCACGCTTTATGTATACAGTTGCTTATAAAATGCAACACTCGAAATAATTGCAGTGTTCACAATTCGAAATGTAAAAATTATTTTTTAAACTTTATTGTATAGAAAATTTCTTAGAGAAAAGAAAGGAACATTACCAATTTGTGTACAAAATATTACATAGTATTTAGATTAACTTGGTTTTGCTACAAGTAAATCCGACATCAGAATATACGTTACGACTGCGCTCGAAACCTGACTGTAGATATGTCTGCGTCATTTCGGCTGTACAAACTGTTTCGTTTTTACTTTTCTGTAAATATTTCCCACAAAATCATATTCATTCTCTTTGTTTTTCCGACGACTAAAAATTCTTAGGTCTTTCGGTACGTGGCCTCATTTCTATCTCTTCTATTAGTACTTTATTATCAAAATGTTGATGATGCACCCGAGTTACCTGATCGAGTTGCTTAGATCCTAGAGATCTCTGATCGTGTTACTTAGATATTAGACGCTTGGATGCAAAGTGAACTGCTTGTTCTTTGTCTCCGGGCCTAAACTATCGCCCGTTTGCGTGCGGCCATTTGCAGGGAGAGATGTGAAGATTGGTCACCGCCTTGCCGCCACACTTGCAGTCATAGAAATGTTGACCAGTTGTCGTGTTGATATGGTCACTGCCACGTGAAATAGAGAAGAAAATCAAACAAGATCCATACATCAATAAATTGCTTCTGTTTCTCTAAAAATGTCTCGCGGTTTTCGGTATTAAGGACCCACGAAACTTCGATTCTGAAATACATGTTTTAAAGCAAGTAATGTGCCATATATATATATATATATATATATATATATATATATATATATATATATATACGATTAAACAACGTTTTCGTTATCAGGATCCAGCAATAAAATTTCTGTGTATAATTCTCCGTTCGCGGGCGCACGATTGCAATACTTTCTTTTATTATGAAAGGCGAAAAATTTTGAAAAAAAACATGGCTTTTAAGTTCGATTTGGTTCTTTTTGCAGTTTTGTGTCGCAGTGCGTTTTGACTCTTTCGGTACATCGATTGGCGTTTTGTTTCAGAATCATAGGTAAAAACCGATTTGTGACAAGTAATCACAGTGTAACAATTCTGGATTATTATCAATGTTGTTTAAAATGTCAGTGAACATTTTAATTCTCATTTCCTTTTGCGCTGCAGTTTTGGAACTGTTTTTGCGCAAACTTTGCTCTTGATGAATGATTCATGTAAAATTTGATTGCGAACTTTCTTTGTTAATTCCTGAAATTTCAACAAGATCTCGCACACCCAGACGACGATTCATGTGAATCAGCTTACCACTTTTCTGGATGTTGTCGTCCTATTTTTATCCTGAGAGTTGTCCCTGGCGCGCTTCGTCTTCAGTCGTATGATCTACGCTCTCCGGGCAAACTACTAACTCCGGCGGAAGCCTAAGCAATCACGGTCGTCTTCGGTCGTTTAATGCTCATCATTAAAACTTGCGTGTGCTGTAAATATCACTGTGTGCGATAAATATTCACTTCCGTACTTTCTTTAACACGGCGTGAGCTTTTGTAGCAGTTTTACCGAGTTTCAGAAGAAACTAGGTTAAACTCGTTGTGCCATCTGATCACTGCATTTTTTCCGATTAGTCGCTAGCGTAAGTACTTGAACTGACGATTGCTACAGAAATACCTATCGCCTTCAAAACTTCCGTGGAACTCAGGATGGCGAAAGTATCATTAAGCTTGGGCATATTCAAATCTTTTACAGCGCCTCGCTGTTTTCCGGTAGCAGTATCGTATTGCATTGCCACACCTTGTATTTAGGGTATTCAACTGCGACTTAAAATGATGAAAAGTCATTCATGAAATTAAAGCATTCGTGAATGTTCTCATAATGATAGCTTTTTATTATTATTTTTAATATCGTTTTACAGCAGCAAATTGCAACGCGCTGGTCATCTTTTCCAACTGTTCTCATACCAAAAACACTTCAAAAATCAAACAACGTTAAAAAGACGCAAAGTAATGTTCACATTGTAAAAGCAACAATTTCTGTCCAAAATACAAATCGTGGAGTGTCGAGTGATTTAATTTAATTTATACATTTTTATGAATATAATTGTCGCAACTTGGCAAATAAGTCGGAGATATGTTATGAACGCAATTAATATCTGATTGACACACGTGTTTCTTTTGTTGATTCCAATTTTCTAAAGCATTACGACCACGCAACACATTTCTTTCTCTGAGGCCGACGCTCTATATTCAATAATCACAATGGTCAGATCAATAATAGTCCCGAAGATGGCAGGATTTTCGACACTAGCTAGAGAGCTATGTCGAAATCAGTTGTCTGGAGGAGAATTCTAGCGGCCGATTTCTCCAATTCAGAGTTGTCCGTGGTTTCTCCGATCAACACCAGGTAAATGCTGGAGCAGTACTCTAACTAACGGGCCGTGCGCTATTTTACTCTCCTGTTCCTTGTCCTTTTCTCACCCCTTACTTAATCACACTTACAGTTCCATGCACTACACTACCAAAACATGCCGGGAGGCCAGTCGGGAGCCTAAATCTTGTTATGGCTGGGCCGGTGCCCAACTGTTGGGAGATACCTAGTTAGGAAAAGTCCAGAAGCTGACAGGTAGGTCGGCGCCGGATCTTGCCAACCGGCGGGGGAAGAACATCGGCACCTCCCGCGATCAAAAATATGCAGTTCATTTTCAGGACTAATTACCTTAGCTGTTGAGGGCAAGAAATCACTAATCAAACCATCAATCTAACAACTAATACAATAATACGACCGATTTGCATTTAGTTCTGCAGGAAAACTCAGTAAGAAACGTTGGAAATCTTGACTAGTGAAATCACGCGGCAGAACATGTGAAACATGAGTGTGTTCTCACATTCTCTTCTTGTTTCTCTTCTGTTTGCCGAAAGGGGGTGACGTATACAATTGCGTGTCCGTAGAACGGTAGCTTTGAGGACTTGGGTACAAGTTTTGAGTGCCAACGGTGGCAAATTTTTGACTGTAGTTATGTACCTGGATGGGATGATGTCACTACTTGAATCCAAATTCTAGTCATGTTGCTCTGACCCGTCATCTCTGAGTCAGTTGTAAACAAGAGGCCATGCACCGCGCACTACCCTTCCAGTCCAAAGTCATCCACGGGACTGGGCGTTGAGTTGAATCCCGCTCTCCAAACGACCCGCGGACATAATTAAGAAGACAGTGCACGGCTGACCTGAGAGTACGTAGAAGTGATGTCAAGCATCGAATAGGGTTGTATTCTCCGCGGAAAGGAGTAGTCCCCACAAGTGCCAAACACTGACCTTTGCGCCCCGTGCCCAGCCACCCGCGTCGTCCCCTCCCCACGCAGCGTGCAGCAGGTGGCTCGTCGCGCACCGGCGGCCGCAGCGGAGCCGACTCCGCTCAGCGAGAGCGACGGCCTCCACGGCCTCGCTCCGCCGCCTCGCGCACCTTTCATCTCACGGGCAGCATCGATCGGACGAGGCAAAGCGCGCAGCCGGCGAGCCAGGGCGCGGGCGGAGCAGCGCGCGAGCGGCGCCGGATGTTGCGCAGCGCGCTGGCCCCGCGCACTCGCGGAACCGCTCGCGTTTGAAGCAGACCGGCGGACATGGCGCAGCGCGACAACGACGCAGCGTCTGCACCCGAGGGGAGGAACGCCGCTACCGTCCCGCAATAACATGCACTACACTTACGGGGATGACGATCATATTAGTTGAAGCGCTCGGGAACAAAATAATAACACAAGCACACGCAAAAAAAGTTGTGTCGGACCCAAAGGCTTGGCACATGTTTCTCTTCGTATGTCGACGCGCTGAATCCGAATGTGAAGACAGAATTACGCCAGCACCCTGAAGTTTTTTAATTGCCAAAAAAACGTGAAATTTACAATTTACAATTTCACGGTGATTTTTTGCAAAAAAAAAAACAAACAAACAGGAGGGTAATGGCACAATTTTGCGTTCGGATTTGTATTCACCGCGTCGACAAAAATAGAGAAACATGTGTTAAGTCTTTGGGACTGACAACTTTTTTTATATTTTGTGTGCCTATGTAATTAATCAGTCGACAAAATGCCTGCAATCGTTTTTCGAACAATTCAATGGTTATTGGCGGGAATCCAAGCTGCGAAGTTGAAACAAAATGCTAAGACGATACCAATTTTGTTATTACGACTACTAAAACGAGAAAACAATGACGCGAACTAAACACTATTACTTAACTCGCTCGTACCTAGATTTCGGGGCTTCGTGAAAATTTGATAGTGATAGTGTTTGTATACGTAGGGGGTAAGGATTGTTCAAGGAAGAGGTAGGAAAGATCGCGCGTTGTCCGTGGCCCATTTGGTAGAGTGCTGCGCCGGCATTTGCCTGGTGTATATAGGAGAAACCACGGAAAACTACTGATCAGAGCAGCCAGCCGGTAGAATTCTCCTCCAAACAGTGACTGAATTTGACGTAGCTGACAAGCTAGTGTCGAAAATTCTGTCAACATCGAGACTCAAACCTAGGACCTCCCGGTTAGAGGGACTGCAGTGACATCAGTTGATGGCGTGAGCCGTCTCTCCCGGTGTCTTTGTAAGAAGCCCTTCCAAAAAACGAGAACGGCCTTCAGACCAAAAAAGATCCGAGTCGCCCAAAGTAATACATCCTAAGAGAGCAACAATTATTAGGCAAATTGCCGAAATACAGTTCGACGGCGTATACCGCCTGCACGAATTTGATATAAAAAGTCAAGTCTATTGTAAATTTCAAAGTTGTAATGCCAAAACTTTTACCAAATGTAAACATACCTTTATGTGTACCAAGGGAGAAGAGATGATTTTAAAAAATTAATGTACAATGATAATTTAACTTGAAAAAATTGCATTTTTTAAAAATTATCAATAAATATTCTTTTTTATGTTTGTATCTTTAAGAATAATTAAAATAAGTTAACACATTTCTTCCTAATGATTTCGTCCGCAAAAAATCTCCAATTCTCACCAAGTGTAGTAGACACAATGTCTTATATATAGTACAATCCAATCCAAATGTTGGACATACGTGAAACGAAATTCTTTTTTGGTGATGACAGTCGTTAAATTAGCAAGTATAACATATTTCAATTTTTTATCACTAAAACTAAAAATTCTTGACCGAAAGGGTTAAGTAATGGTTTTTGACAGTAGTGCATAAATATATTCTACCACAGTAAGAGCATCAATTATATTGAATTAAGTAATATTTTTACATCGTTGAGGGTCTACAGAGATGTGAAAGATAAACGACACAGGAACTTACTCGTAACACGAAACTAGCGTAAATTAACTGCCCGAATAATTGGTGCGACGTAATCCTTATAGTTATCATGCTAATAATGCGTGTCAGATTCGATTTTTCAGAATAAATTTGCTTTAGTATTTTTAATTTCTCTCACTTACTTCGTAAAGAGAGGAAGTATTGTACTAGGGAGCGGGGAAACGACGAATTTTTGACAGACAAAATCTTATTATGAGACTCTGGTACCGAAAACGTGGATAACTCTTGTTCCCATACGTAGTAAATTACTTCCTTTAACACGTTGTATAGACAGAATCCATGTTTGTTGGTCGTCGATAACGAAAAATCGATTGTCAGAAAAAGGTCTGTCTGTCCGTCTATAGTCAACTCTAGCGCAAACCCTTAGCCGAATTTCTTAAAAATTGATATTCCTCGATCAATTTAAATGAAGGCTTGGCCCTCTGAGTTTGAAACGGATATCTTCATTTCGGGGGTTATACGAAACCTCAACATTTTCAAAATATTCTCTAAAATGGCTTCAAATTCACTATTTAAACTTTATCGCCGGAACGCTTAATGGTGCAGGTCTCATTTTCGTTGCAATTCCTTTTTTTTTTAAACACGCTTTTTTCTAAAGAAGGGTCTAAATTTTATCTTTAAATTATTTTTTGTATGTACCAAAGGACAGTAAAAAAAAGTGGTGCTAGTCTTATTTCCGGCAATCTTTCTGTATATTCGAAAATGGCTAACTTTTAACAGTTAAAAATTACAAAATTGATGATGGAGATTTGTTCTAAAAGAACATAAAGGAATGTACATTTTTAAAAAAGGTATTGTACATTTTTAATTGTGTTTTTTTTTGAGAAATTAATGCTTGAAATTTCTGCACGTTATGTAAAAGTATTTTCATCAAAACCGCTCACAAGGTTTTCTTCAACATTTTTCCACGGATAGAACAAATAACGCTTAAAATAATGATGCAGTCTCATT
The DNA here is from genome assembly GCA_017312745.1 of Gryllus bimaculatus. Taxonomy (NCBI): domain Eukaryota; kingdom Metazoa; phylum Arthropoda; class Insecta; order Orthoptera; family Gryllidae; genus Gryllus; species Gryllus bimaculatus. The sequence goes on along the minus strand of BOPP01000226.1, from coordinate 1,700,314 downwards.
TTCGTTGACCACTCAGAATTTCCGAAAATTGCAAATCTACCAATAATGCGAGAAAGTATGTGCAGTTGAAGCTCTACTAGTTTCTTTTCTGCCGCCATTGTAATTGTATATGTGCGCAATCACTATGCCTGGCTTCCTTTTGAACCCAGTTCCATATTTTACCTGCTTGAAATACTTTGCACATAGATACGTATACCTTCAGCGTGTAATTGGCACATCATGCGCACAGATGAACATCGCTGTACCGTGCTCTTCATGACGCCTCTATTTTACTCTTAGATCAATGGATTTGTCTAAAAATAACCTTTGTTTGATCGGAAAGTTGCGTACTTTATACCCTGTACATATCCCGTGATAACAGGAGTGTTCGACAACGGTGCGCCATCTCATCCACAGCCAGTTGAAGAGCGAATTTTCTTATTGAGGTTTTACACCGTCCCTTGTCCATTGGGTAAAAGTAAAACTTATCGTTTTTGAAAACGGGTATGAACCAAGCACAGTTTCTGTAATTTTAATGTAATGGACAAATTGAGGTTGAATTTTTTTCATTTTGAGCAACAACTCGAAAATTTATTAGATGCCAACTTAAAAAAAACATACAAGATTCTTTCACAGAAATTCATCCGATCAAAAAATGTGTTTTTCCCAACGAAAGTGTGTGCCGTTGATAAGATTTACGTGTGGCTTGTAAAACATAAGCCAACTTTGCTTACAATGCCATTGAATCTTCCAGGACGAGAATGGGTGAAATTATTTTTAAATCATCCACAGTTACCGATACAAAATTGTATAATAAAAATTGTATTTCAGCTATTGATGTTATCTTCGTCTTTGTAGTATATTTACATTTATGGTTGTACAAGAAAACCTAGAAACACATGGACCCAGTGCAAATCTCAGTGGTTTTGAGTACGAGAATATCGCGTGGATTTGAGTAGCCCCCACAGCAATGAAACGTGAACCCACAATTGAATTTTGAATTTTTTTCAAAAATATATTTGTGTTTTATATTAAATATAACTTATCGAACTATTCTCGAGCACTTCACAATAAATATGTAGATCTATAGAAAGAATTTTAAACATTTTTTAGTTCTTCAGGTATTAGTAAAGGAAAAACTACGAAAGTATGGAAACATACATCATAATAAGACTTCTATAAACTACGTTTTTTTAATTCCGAAATCTGGCAGTTTTAATTTATTGAGGAGAAATTATATTAAGTTTACTTAGTAAATAGTTACAGGAACAAAGAAAAATTCTGAGTTAAATTTCTCAGTGAAACCTTCCTATGGATGTTGTTACCCCTGGTATTACATCCGTGGGAGTTCGCGTCTGAGAACCGTTGATTGTAGCTCATACTTAACAAAAATGACCCATTGTCAGCAAAAACTGGAGAGAACCCTGGATTTAGATAGTAGTAAAATTCCGCAATAACAGCACAAACAAGATATGCTGACTACGTGAGGCACACAATATGCTGACTATATGAGGCACAATAAAAATTCTCGTTTTGCTGTATGCTTTTGTGACAAAAAATGTGACCGCTTCGGTCAACATTGAATAATTAATTTATCTATTTCAAACTGCTTAGTAAATTAATTTTACTATAATTCTTTATCCTTCTTGGGAAAATATGGTTGTTACTACAATATTTGTAATTACGTCACAATTGAAATGATTACTGGAAACTAGTATTAATTAACATTTCTACTTCATTGATAAAACCTACCCACACACACACACTCACACACACTCACACACTCACAAACTCACACACTCACACCCTCATACATTCACACATTAACACACTCACAGACCAACACACCGGAAAAGAGGGTCAGTGCATCAACTGATGTCACTGCAGTCCTCTGACTGGAAGGTCCCAGGTTCGAGACCCAACAGTGCCAATTTTTTTTGACACCAGCGTGTCAGCTAGATCGAATTCAGTCGCTGTCTGGAGGAGAATTTAGAGACCGGCTGCTTGGATCGGTAGTTTTCCGTGGTTTCTCCGATAAACACCAGGGGAATGCTGCAGCAGTACTAAGAAAACGGACCACGGACCGCGCACGATCTTTCCTTCCTCTTCCTTGTCTTATTGTCACACTACCACACATACCGGGTGACCTGTCGGGAGCTTGTCCCGGCTGGGGCAGTGCCCCGCTGGTAGGAGATACCAGGTTGGGTGATCCCCACTAACCGACGGTAAGTCGGCGCCGGATCTCGCCATCCAGCGGGGGATGACCACCACCTCCCAAGAAAAACATGAACTACACCTACGGGACTAATGACTTCGGTAGTTGATGCGCCCGGAACCACTAACAACCAACCAACCAACACGCACCCCCCCTCAACATACATATAAAACATACTAAAACTTCTTCCCGCTTATAATAAACGATCCATTACTCCATTCAGCGGGTCTTAGGTAGCTCAGAGCATCATTTGATGCAATTGCAGTGTCTCTGATCTGGAGGTCCTTGGCTTATGGTACTGAGGGTGGTAGGACTTTCGATATGTTACATAGCTAGGTCGAATTCAGCTCCTGCCGGAGGAGAATTCTACCAGCTAGCTTCACTAACGATAGTTTTCCAGTCTTCCTCCGATCAACACCAGGCGAATGCCGGAGCAGTGCCGTGACAAACGGGCTGCGGATGGCGCGCGATCCTTCCTTCCCCTTCCTTGTGCAAATATCACCCCTTGCACACACTTTCACTTTCATGTATACATTACCTAACATGTGAGGAAACCAGTCGTGAACGTAGAGCTTGTCCCGGTTGGAGCGGTGCCCCGACGACACCTAGTTGGGAAAAAACCGCAAGCCGACGGGTAAGTCGGCGCCGCATCTCGCCATCCAGCGGGTAAGATCATCGCCACCTCCCGCAATAGAAACATGCATTGCACGTACGGGACGTAAGCCTTTTGCAGTTTACGCGCCCTGAATCACTAATGCATTCAAAGAAATACTCGTAACTTGTAGCGGTTAACTTGAATTAGAAGTAAATCTTTTTTTAAAAAAGCATTTCCTGAATTTGAGTACTTGTTTCACACAGAAGTAATGTCAAACATACCAATTAAACGCAGCGCACGTAAATATTAATGAGCTTATGAACGTATTTATTTAAATTGGGCCTGCTCCAACAATTAGCCTTAGTGCTATAACACCTTGTTATAATAGCAAAATTTATATAATGTCAATAGTAAGCTGTACACTAGAGATCCATAGTAAGGCTACCAAACATAAAAGCGCAGCAAAAAAAGGAAAATAATTTGCCCGTTGAAAAGTTTCTGCTGCATTGTGCATCTGTTTCAACTGCAGAGACGTTTAGTGAAAGTGGGAACGAATTATCACAATGTAAAGCATAATAATATTCTATCCAAATTAAATATGATCGTAATATCAAAAGTTTGTGCATTTAGTGCACATGCTGTTTGTTATTCACATTATGTGTTATGAACGTACTTTTTGTGGTCGAAATCAGCGATCATGCCGGCGGTATCAGTGATGGGATTATTATATATTTTTTTAAAATTTTTTGAAGGATTTGTTTGATTTGATTCGTGAAATTAGTAATTGTAGTTACAATAAAAAGTAGTATACAGCTAAAATGTCGATTATCTCTGGTAAACCATCAAACGCCCTGAAGTACAGCGCACACTTTGCAGTACAGCCTCTATTATTCTAAGACTGATCTATTTCATAATGTTCTTGAGAAAAAGTTGTGTACACAATGTAAAACCAAAGTGTAAGCAAAAGTTGTGTAAGCAAAATAGCATTTTTGTGAGCACGTCAACAATCAATTAAGATTACTTGGTGTCTAGGCACATGTTACTATGTTCATGCAATGATTATCAAATGGGAAAGTATTATTTAAAGTTCACATTTTTTCGAAGTTCTACATTGTAGTTATTGGTTGCGATAGAAAGTTCATATTTGTTCAAAGTTCTACATTGCAGTTATCGGATGCGAGAGAAAAGTGCGCGAGTATGGTTAAGTGACGATCAGAAATATATTTCTAATGTGCGAAATAGAACATGGAAAGTTCATATTCTCAAACATGGAAAACAGGGGTGAAAACTCTAATTCCAAAAAGCCAGATGGATGTTCTCCCTGAATACAGAATTATTTTAGTTAAAGTAAAATTCACACAAGCATGTTCCTCGTAGTATCTCCCCTGTCCTGTTCTTAGCTCGGCAGCCCGATACAGGCCTAGGCCGCCCAGCGATGGCCCACCCTCTAGGCCATGTGATAATGGGTTCATGTGGTTAGCACGAAGACATCCCTCCATCGTATACACTGGTCTTCATAACCTTAGGGTGGGCTTTCTCATCATCAGCAATACTGGGACACTCATAATATCTACGTAAAAATATGAGTATCTGTCGTTTGAAAAGAACTGCGTTTTTATAATCGCCTATGCTTATTTAAATGATTTAAAAAACAATTCAATTGTTTTTTCGATTAATTTCTGACTCTCTCGTTTGTCTGGTGGAAACTGTGGAATGTCTGATCCAATTTAGATGCGGTTTTCCCTGAATGATAGTGTTTTGTGAAATATAACATAAGCTACTTTTGTCAAATTATTTTCTTTTATGTAAAAAAATAAGATTTGTTTTTTTTTCAGACAAATATACAATTGTATGCTAAACTTAATAAAACACGTTACCTTTAACACACGTTAAACACACGTTTAACACACGTTAACCTTTAGTACACGTTACCTTTAAGACAAATGTCTACATTAGAGTTTGCAACACTGACTCGTATCTCCCATGGGGCTCTTTCCTTCCCCTTAGGGCACCTTTCGTTCCCTTAGAGCAGGCTTTCTGTTTTCAGCAAATATTTTGGAAACTGAACCAATTCATGAAAAGTAATTAAACGTTTCTGAAAGCTCGGAAAATTCCCTGTTAAATGCAAATTGATTAATTTCAAAACCGCAAATACGTTTAGAGTAATTGTACTTTAATTAATTGGTAATATTGCCGTCGTCAGAAGCGTAGATTACCGTAGAAAGTGCTTCTTAAGTTTCGTGGCATGCTCTGTGCATTAAATTTCGTTGCACACTCCGCCATCCGAGCGTGTGCGTTTCCAAGACTAAAGGCGCGGATGTGGACTGGGGAGGTCATTTGCGGACCCGCAAAGCAATTTGCAGTTGGTTTCCGCACTGCTCCGCACTATTGTTCTGTCCTTCGGCCGGCAGCCCTTACGGGCCTTGGCCGACTGGCGACGGCCCAGCCTCTCGGACATCTGATAAGGGTCTGCACATCTGGACCTCGGACATCTGATATGGTTAGCACGAACATATCCATCCACCGTTATTTCTGGCCTTCATAAACTTAGAGTGGGTTTTCTCATCGTCACACAGCACTGGGACATTTCTAAGGAAAGCGCACAGTTAATACTTTGCCCCGGCCGGGAATCGAACCCAGATACACGCCGTGGAAAGCGAGCACGCTAACCAACGAGCCGCCGAAGGCCGCACTGCGATCCGATTCATTAAAATAATTGCTTGGAAGCGATACTTTATCATTCACTCGTGAACAATATTCTCCCTTCGGAGCCACAGAGACTGCAGCTGCATAAAATCTGTCTCCAGAGCCGTACGAGTGAGACAAACAGAAAAATGAAAACGTGTGTAATCCGAAATAAATTTTGTACCATAAAGCATACTGATAAAAGATAAGATTGTTCATATCGAAGCAATTTACTTATGAGTCAATGGAACATGGAAATTCATCTGATAATTTAAAAGTGTTATTATTTTCTTGAAAATTACAAAAGACGCTAATTATTCTACATAATTATTGAAGAGTGCATATTTTGACGTGATTCAGTTAAATTATTTTGGGGGTGTTAAATTAATTTACATTCATTAAAATTGAATAATTATGCAAAATCCAATTTTTTAAAAATTTCTAATTAAATATAAAATTATTTTTAATAAAGTTTCATCATATTTCGTATGGAATTCATGGAAATAAATAATTATTAACGAAAAATGCTTTTTCGCATTTTTAGAACAATAATAGTTGAAGTGTTTGCTGATGTATTCTAAATTTTATATGGATTCCGGATTTCTTGTTTCACGTGTCACGTTCTTCAATTTTCAATGCAATGAAAGAGCGCACCTTTAGAGACAAAATCCTTTTTAGCTCTAACGTGTCGAAGAGATTAAAGAGAATTCTGCAAAATAAAAGTTGATTTTCTCTTCTTTCTAGTTTTCTACACATGTATATCTGAAATGCGCTACCCAAATCTCTGCCCGTAGATTTGGATTTATTGGAAATGGCCAATATTATTGGATTTCGGTAATGAAGGTAAATGCAGTTGTTCTTAAAAATCACTTCTAACAAGCAATTGCCCCCACAACTTAGCATAAATGGGATTAACAGGTTACGTTCTATAGATTTTAACCATTAGTAACGCAAGTAGTTTTTTTATTAAATTGTATCTTTAATGTGACCCAGTAGATGTACTACCTTTTAGTTGTGAAATCATGCTCTTTATCAATACTTAACACTACCACGCCAGACACCTCGAAGTATTCTGTACGAATTCTGTTGAAGCTTAACCTCTTCAGTCCGTCTGCACTCTCTTCCGGGGTAGCGCGCGGTTGTACAAAGCGCAACCTATGCACGGTATAGTTGTGACGCGGGATCTAATGGCGAGGGGACAGTAATTCTCACGACCGGTTGGCGAGGTCGGGATCGATCACAGGATGGGTGGCGTTCGATACAAAAGTCTAGTTGTATGCATCTGTTTCGTTATTTCACAAATTTGGAATTTTGACCTTTGTGTGACAAAAATTTTTCTTATGTAGGGCTTTGAAATTTGCACAGCGCTTCGATTCACTATAAGCACAGTTGTCGAATACCTGTTGTTCAATAACGTAGCATTTCTCAGCTAAATAATATAAGGATCATTGATTCATCTAATTGACGAGAAGACGGTTGTGTTTTTTGTTGTGTTTATTTTACCCGAAATGACTCACCTTATTTTACACCTTATTTATTATGACAAAGACAGGCTTTTTATGGAATTTATGAAGTCAGTTGAGAGTGGTTTGCTTTCAGATGTTAGGAAAAGTTACATAATGTTAAATCTATGTTTGGTGTGTTTGATAATGATGTTTGATAAAGTGTTTGGTAAATATTTGGAATGCACTTGTGGATCACTAGCTCAAAATCGTAATGCATGACGTGTTCTACTTGTACAGAAAGAATATTTTCGTAATCGCTTATTTGCATCTTCTGCATTTGTTTTCTGTTCATGACCATTTCTTCTAACCATAATTTCAGTGTAAGATCAATCGTATTAAAATTTGGAATCAATATGTTTTTGCATTTGAATGTTGGTTTTGATTTCCCACTTCTTACTCAATCATGGATAGATTCCCTTTCTACAACTATTTGTACTACTCAAAAACACTTTATTTCCCCATGACTTGTCCCCTCCGGTGCAAATATTTATTCACATCTTGTTTAATCGTTTTTCCGAGACATACGACAAAATTGCATTGCATGTTTCTCTGCCCAGTAAACTCTGTTATCTGGGTTAACTGATCTGATTTGCACAAGTTGGAATAGACTGAGTGAGAGTGTGATTGTAGCTCACCAGTTTAGTGTTATGGCACGAGGAATTGCAGATTAAAATTGTCGCACATCGTAGAAGAGGGCATCTAAAGCAGTAGTATTTATCTCCATTGAAATTTACGTTAGTGCTGTAACTCTGTGCTCTCTTACAAATCAATGTTTCAATAAAGAATATCACGCTATGATGTAGTATATCATTACGCTATACGAAGAACGCAGATACTCAGAATTCAAAAACGAACCATATTTTCAGGTTTAACATTCACACGTGTATACTTATTTCTCTTCTTCTTACATACAAGTAAAGAATTCGTACTATTTGCTTATTTTGATCAACAAATATTTTATTATTCACACGCGATACTACATATTTCTCTTATTCTTACATAAAACGAAACAATACGTACTATTTGTGTATTTTGACCAACTTTTGAATCAGCAAAACTTTGGTGAAAATTTATTCATTTCAAAAGCATTCGAAAATTTTATAACAACACAATAATCAAATATATCGAATATACTATTTACTTTCATGGCCTATTTTGAAAGAAGTTTAAATCAAAATATATTGGTTTTATATTTAATAACTATTGGAATAAATATAAAACTTGTGTTTTGTATGTAATGATTTTAATTTTTGTTCCTTTATTTTCTTAAAAATAATTTATTAATTATTTTTTGTCAATTAAGTCCGTTTATATTTTTACCATCGACAAGTGCTGTATTTACTCTTAGGATTTTCAATTATAAACCTCATTATTTCTTATCAATTTTGAAAATTTTAAATGACAAATATACATACCCGAATGTATATACTGAGATACATATTTTTAATTAATAAAAATAATGAAATTAAAAAGTATTAGACAATTTTAATGACCATGAATGACAATTTTAGTTCAAATAGAAAGAAATATTTTTGATAAATATTGACTGACTAGCAGAGTATGGTTCCCTATCAGTTGCGTACTGAAGATGATACAATGAAGAAAATATTTATATATTCATGACATGTAGAATTATTTCTATGTGGATTTGGTAATATTTTAGATAAGAATATAGTTGAAAATTATGTATTGTTGAGGTATTTCAATTCATACGGGTTCTTCGTCTCCCACTGGGAATCTTCGTATTCACCTCGTGTTATGAGGGAAAGGACATTTTGTAGGGAACTTTGGTTTTGCTAGGAACCCCAAAGCAACACTGTGGATGGCGAAGGAAATAGGGAACACCGGCACTACGGTGACCTCCTTGCCTTTGCGTCTTGGCCCCGGTGCCAACAACGCCAATATCTAGCTGCCACCCTCGCTTCCCTCGACGCCTCCGCCGCCGATCTCGCTGGCGATCCTCCCAAGGAAGCAGCATAGATTCCAATTCATTGTTTGGCTGCTGGCGCGGAGGCCTCCGCTCTCCGCTCCGTGCCGCCGCACCATTCCCCGGCCTGCCCCCGGCCGCCAGAAAGGTCTCCGATCAATACCCGCTCCAGGTAGTAGATAGATGCTCTGTTTTGAAAGGAGTGACCTCGAAACAGCGGCTGAGTAACCGAACACAGATTCTCGTTTGTCTTACCTGCTGCGATTGCTCAGGGCAACATCCTAGCCTCTGCATTATCGTTAAGCGAATGGATCTATAATTCGAGTTCTGACGGTGACATATTTTCGACTAGCTACGTAGCTAGGTCGGATTAAAGCACTGTCTGGAGGAGAATCTTGGCTCCCGGTTTCTTCGATTGGTGGTTTTCCGTGGTTTCTTCGAGAGAGAGAGAGAGAGAGAGAGAGAGAGAGAGAGAGAGATCATTTTTTTCCTTATGGCCCTGACACACGTACACTTTATATGCACTACACTACCACACTGGAGACTCGTCAGGAGCCTACAGCTGGAGCGCGACTGGAGGCGACCTCCCTCTGGAGGACATGCCTGGGTAGGGAAAAGTAGCATGCTGACTGTAGGTCGGTGCCGGACCTCATATTCTAGCTGTGGAGGAATAATCCCACTTACCGGGATACAACGTGCACTGGATTTACGAGACTAATGATCGACTAACTTGACGCGCCCGGAATCAATATTCACTCACTCATTCGTTCACCAAATCGCTGTCTTCGTGTGACAGCGTTTCTAATTGAAGACTAACGCGCAGGTCTTGTTGAACGGGATACCCGTCGCAAGCGTTGGCGTTTGGACTGTCCCATTCAAGTTGTGCGCACTTCCCCCGCCCGGGCAATCAATAGGGGCTGTTCCTCGCCCCGCGCCGCTCGCACCGCTCTGCCCGCCCGCAGGCCAACAGAGCTAGGCAGACTGGAACGAAATTGTATTTTAGATTACGGTGTCCTGTAAGGTAGTGTGGAAATCTTGGGGCTTCAAACATACAGAATGTTTAATTTTGCGTTTATCTATTATTTTCGAATGTTGTTTCTCTTCACTGATCTCCAGTATTTATGGTCATAATGATATTGCGTTCATTTTCCCAAATTAAGTGTTGAACAAAACTAAATTTCTCACAATCGCTAACAATTTTTGATGTCTAATTTAATAGGACACTTGCATTCAATGTAAAATCCATAATTCAATTTTGACGTTTTTAATAGTACACTAGGAGTGCTGTGTGTTACTAAGCATGTTGGTAATTTGTGTTGTTGTTTGTGATTTATATCGTAAACAAGTGTGCAAATAGTGTCATATTTTCATTTTCGGTGCAACAACAGTATATCGTTACATGAATGATATTGCTGACACATTTGATCGGTTTTGTGTAACACAGTTACGACTAACAATAAGTACAAAAAGTAAGCTAAGCACTGGCATGGGCATCAGAAAAAAACGCTTCAGCGAACGATCTATAACCCTATGTTTAGTTCCCATTGCACTCAGAGGAACGTGTAATGTATTGATGTAATTATCAACATTATATTGCATCTGGAATTGTTTTGTCACTTTTTTCATAATTCCAAAATTACTTAGTTTTGAACAAATAAAAGGCTCGCTGATGTGTTTTTCAACACTGATTCCCGTAGTATAACTCCGTGTTTATGTCGCTCGCATGGGAAAACCTTGAAAGACAGGTAATCGTTTGGATTGTTGTGTAGAGTAGGCTTGGTACAGTGTATTTCTGAGACGGTTACAGAGAATTGGTTTGTACTCTCTTAAACAACAAAATGTGTCATTGGAGTTCTAAATTACGCTGTATGGTTTTATTTTTAACAAAACATTGATAACATATTCCATAATATAATTTCATTTTTATTGTTTCAATGCTACATGAATATAATATCTATCGATTTCTGACATGGAGTATTCAGGATGGGCTTTTTTACATAAACATTGCATGAGAATATTCTTTATGGAACGAAAAAATAAAAATAAAATAAAGATAAACAGCAACAAAAGAAAACATGTTATTGTAACCTTTGAAATTAAGTGAAAGGGGAGAGAACGAGAAAATGAGGGGACGTACGTGTGGTGTACAGCGCTTCTCCTTGCGATTCATTTTTGTAAATGTCTTCCCTGTAACACGGCATTCTGTCGTTCGTCGCGCAAGATGCACGTGTTCGCTGCTCACTTCTCAAAATGCAAATTTTCTTTGTTATCATGGCTTGTTGGTGCATGAACACAATCCGCTTTGTAAACTTGGACGAGTACAACCCCAACACTTTCGTAACCGTCTTGTAAACACACTGTGTAAAAAAATGAGTAAGATTTGGAACGCATGCTAGGGAGTAGAATTTCCAAGCGTGTTGGATGTGATGGGGTAGGGGGAACATAGCGCAGGGTAGTCTTCCCTGTCCCGCTTGTAGCGCTTGCGCCTTGCGGTGGGGCCGCTGCTGCTGCTGGACGGGCGAGTGAAGCGCCAGCAGCGTCAACGGCCTCCAGCAAGTCGAGCCCTTGTGGGCGACTGCCCCTGCCCGCGCCCCGTCGCGCCACGGAGAGGAGGAGGAG
>BOPP01000226.1:1651695-1679833 GCA_017312745.1 Gryllus bimaculatus | reverse complement strand
TAGGCTCTCCCATAGTGACCAGCGCCGGGGGAGAGACGCCAATCGGGAATACTGCTTCGACTTCGCTCTGAGCGTTTCGTCAAATTAGTGGTCGGCAATACAAAAAGAGAGCCTCCCGGAACCGTCTCCGTAATCTAGATTTTAATGTAATTGAATCTAGTTTTAGATCTCGGCTTCTGTTCTCCCGCCCTCTTTCTTCCACCGTGGACAGCGCCAGGGTGACGCCCAAGGGAATACTAAGCCGAAGCGTCTTCCAATGCCTCTTTCCCGGACCCCATTCCAAGTATTTCGTCAAATTAAAAAGGGGTGACGACTGGGGAACCAGCGCCAGATACCGAAGGAGAATACTATGTCAAAACTTCTCGCAATGCCTCATTTCCCAATCTCCCTGCAAGTTATCTCGTAAAATTAAAGCGGTTAGCAATGTAAGGATTTCGCGAGGACGACCTACGAAATAGTTTCGCCGCCTCCATTCCAAGTGCTTCATAAAGTTAAATGAGATTTGTAATATATACATTCTCTCACAACGGAACATATAATCAGAATTTGCTAATAATTCGATATTGTTTTAAGCATATATTCCTCCGGTCTCGATGCAAGTATTTTCTTAAAATATATTACCAATACATAAGTTCGTGAAGAATTGGTTTAATGAAACGCAGTTCCTCGACTCCGTTCCGAGTATTCTCTAAATTTAAGAGACGTTTTGCATTAGATAGTTTCTCTTCAAAAGTCTTCGAAAGTTATGTTAATACAAATAAACCTATTAATCCTGCCCTCTTCCCTTTCGGTCCTTGCTGTCTCATTGTGATCAACGCCTGTGAGTCGCGAATAGGAGATTCTAGACAAAGACGCTTTCAGTCCCATTCTTCTCGGATCTCGTTTCCAGAATTTCGTAGAATTAAAGGAAGTAAACAGTTACTGGAATTTTATCGACGTAAACTAGTTTTCAATCTAATAGGGTTCAGTTTTGAAACTAATTAATTATTCTTATGTTGTCCATTTGAGAGATTCCTTGAATAATAAACGACTCGTCGTTAATAAACGCCGGCGTCGTTAGCTGAATTTGTTAACTACGCTTCGTGAAGTCACGGAAGTTTAGCAACTCGAGACACAACGAACTCCTAGTGACCATCTGGGCAGCTATGTTACTAACGGCAGCGAGCACCTGTCCGAAAGCTATTACTGACTGCGACGTTACGAGACACGATAAAATTTAACGAAGGGTTTCTCTATATATGTGTGTACGCTCATTGCCCAAAAGATGGCCAAGTTTCGTTGCGAAAAGGCGCAACAGAAATTTTAAAAAATGATCCCTTTTAACTGATTTAATAGATTATTGTAGCAATCCAGTATTTCGATATTTTTACCCCTGGATGAATTACGATATAGATTCTATTTTGTCACAGATATGTACAAATGTAATTATTCGGGAATTAACCGGTCGCTTCGCATACTTACCAAAATGGGTGGATAAGTCCAAACAAGGATCTGCCTCGAAGCAGACTAAAGACTTTAGCTAAATCAATTGCACTTTAGCTAACATGATGTGTGTAGAATAGTTACAGTGAGGAGAAATAGCCCACATGTGATAAAAAAACATCAGATTGCTGCTGGTAGTTTTCTAAGGACAGTAGGAGACAAGGTGAGTAGCTTGGAGTTCCACTTGTCAGTTGTAAATATCTACTTACACGGTAATACATAACTTAACCCAACCTAATCTATAAGTCAGTTGATGAATGGATAAGCATCATGAGGTTGGTGTGACGAGGCTCAGGGCTTCGGCCTTTGAGATTTACATAACCTTAACTTAAGTTTAAGATACGCGTAATTTCAAAGAATTTTTTTTAAAATACTTTTCGCAAACACAAGACGCTTCACAGTTTAACAATAGCCTTACTTTAGTCAGCGCCGTGGACCATCGACAGTAGGCCGGTTGATGTCCGAAATAACCCGTTCATCGCCATTCATACAGAGAAACATTGGCTAATTCGTGAATTTCGTAGTTAAACCATAACATTTATATAACAAAAATCTTATTACAAATTGATTTATATATCTAATCAAGTGTAAAGACTAGCTTTGAACTACATTTCAGTGCATCTTATTATATACTTATAATTACTTATTCTCGGGTCCTGGTAACGAAAAAGTAGATAAATCTTGTTTCTATATGTAGTAAATTTCGCAACGCAAGCTCGTTGTGAAATCAGACTCCTAGTCTTCTGGGTACTGGATACCGAAGAATCCATAGAGTTACTCCATACATTAGTGATCAATAAGGACAATTATTTTCTCAGAAATGCTCCGTTCTTCAAAGTGTTGTTCAAAATTGTATCTTTGTCTTTTCAAATTGCAATCACAATCAATTAACATTACTAAAAAGCTTAAATAAAATCTGATAAAAATATTATCCGATGAGAGAAATTATTTAGAAATGCATTAACTGAGATGATCTCACCTACGTCAGTACGATTATAGTAATCGCTTGTCATTTCGATCTGATGACACTTTCCGATATGATGTTCTATTTTTGAATGATATGTATGGCAATGAAAACGTTACACTCTTCTGATCCAATGACTCTTAACCGAATCAGATTTTTCTTCCTGTTTCTTTTCGTTTACTATGCGAAGGCCGACAATCCTTTGCTTTTCTTCGGAATTCTAATTGAAGTGTTTCTCTCCCAACCTTTCCACACAGTTTTCTGACGATAAAAATTCTATAAAATATTAATATCTTTTTTCCTTGCGCCATTCCATCCTTTTCGCCCTCAGGCCGATGAGATTGCACTCTCTCAAGAGGATCATACATCTACTTTTCTCCGTTAATGAGAATGAGCCCTCCAAAGCTTTTAAAGCAACATTGTGCCTTTGTGCCAACACAACTTTTGAAGTACATTGTGCCAGAAAAGTCTCTCAGTAAACTTAATCGTGATCTCTTCCTAAAAATTGCATTTATGTTAGTAGCATCCAGATCACTGGGAAGCAAGTGAAGGGTACAGCTCTTCCAACATCTATTATGATTGTAGTGAATACTCAAGTTACGATTTTAAGCTGCAGATCGTGCTAGCAACATTCGTTTTGTTGGAAGCACTCTCACCAGCATGATGCCACTACGGAGAGACGTTCCTAGTATTGCTAGCACGCTGTAATTAGATGAATTAAGATCAGATTTAAGAGGTTGTTGCTTCTAGAATACATGGGCAACGGTGTCAGTACGTCTAGGCAGGTTTCGGCATCTCCACCTTCAATGTTAGCATAGACATAATTTCACAATTCATGTGGTGGTCTTTATTGAGGGATCCATTTCATGCGACGATAAGGATCACCTCTAGCAAGAGGAGAAATTATTTCCGCGCGTAGGGAAACTTCACTAATGAGGGAAACTTCTCGTGTGGTTTGATATTACTCAGCACATATTGGGCGGGTGGGATGGGAATCGCTGCAACCGGAACGGCAACACGGGCGAAATCACGGGACCTGGAAGAGGGTAGGATCAGAAGCCTCGACCTCAACGTGCTCTTGCTCCAACAAAATCTACTCAATGTAAACTAAGACTGCTACAGGCACAGTTATTGGAGTTCTAACTGTCCAGGAGACGCCCAGGCCAACCCTTGTTGTCAAAGTATTGATAAAAATGTTGCAACACTGCCTCGGACTTCGTGCTTCTGCTATCTGCTTTTAGCTTAAATCAGACATGTCTAGGTTGCGGGAAAGGCAACTAGCTTAATAGAGTGTGCAGGCACTGCGTCCAGAGCAGTTGCCGCGAAATTTAAAAGTAATGGTTGTTGAAATTTCTCTAAGGTGTGCTACGTCACTGGATGCCTGACTCTTGTTATTTAGAGAAGTCAGTTGACATTTTCTGTCTCAAATTAAGAGATTTCCGCTACTAAAGCAAATAAATTAGCGTGAAATAATAATAAACTAGTGAAGTTAATATAAGAACTTATCTACTGAGACTAACAGTAAAAATATTGAATCAAAAGGATTGTGATTCGTAATCGCATTTATTTATTAATGCAATAATTGTATTAACTTCCTACGTTCAGGTTAGGAATAAAAGCTGTTTGCCCGTAAGAGTGATATAAAAAAATCTAAGATGATGTTTTACTAGAGGATGTCGACTACATAGATACTTGTGAAGACGTAGGCTTCCGCGGCCAGAGTCAAGATCTTGACTGTCCGGGTAACGCCGCGACGGCAACGCAGCCTCCGACGCGGCGTCACCAGGACAGCGAAGATCTCTTCACAGAGACTTGTTAATTAATTTCAAATCATTGTTATATACAAAAATACCATGAATGAAACACACCTCAAACAGTAAACAGGCGAATAATCTCCCATTCACACATATTCCTGCCCCTTTACAAAAATAATTACCTGAGGGAAATTCTAAAAAGACAATAAACACCTATGAAATAAAGTAATAAGTAATGAAGTAATTACACTATAAACAAAATTCAAATCTCTTTTGTTTTCTAGAAACCATATTTTTTATGAAGTAACCATACGTCGTGCTGTTTTGATCGCACTTTGTATTTACGTATCTTCCCTGCTACTGCTTGCGCATGTACATTCCTTTCTGGATTTGGAGGGGAGCAAAGTCAATGAGAGCGAAGTCAGGGAAAGTAGCCCGTGTTCGAAGGAGTGCCGGCTTCCTAGGCGGACAATAGCTCGTGCGAGCTCGTTTTGACAAGCTTGGTTTAAGTAAATAAACTCATTTTATGTGAAAAAGATAAAACTAAAATTCTCAAAATAATCCTATAAAAATTTGATTTAGAGAGAAGGGTAGAATTTTATCAGGCTTGCTCACTTGCAAAACATCAAGTTCTAACTTGTTTCTTTTTTATTAAGTTTTCAGAACACACTCATAAATCAGTTTTTCGGAATTCCCTTACTATTGAAGCAGCGGATAACGTCGAGGGCGATATTGAAGTAGATATGTTGCTTTTACTGTATTTGTGTACATTTTGTGTGGAAAAGTAGTTTATAGTATCAGGCTAGTTGGTGGAAGCATAATTAAAATATTCGTGCTGTATTTATTCCTCAGTCTCTCGTAATATTGTTCATAATACCCAAATGTGAACTAAACTAACCGTTGTGTTTGTACTTACGGACGATCGGCTTCATCGGTCCGATGCCATCCCTTTTTAGTGCGCGTTCTACTGGCGTTCTACAGTTCTACTGGCGCAACGCTAAGTGCTAACTTGTCCGTTGCTCACGTATTCAGTTATGTTGCGTCGTTGGCAATCGGGCAACTTGGTCCCCTGCGCTCTCGTCTGGTGGCCGCCGGAGCCACCCCTCCGGCCTCCAGGAGGCTGCCGAGCTTTACTATTTGATGCGGCGCAGATTGAAGCTGGGAGTTGGGACAAGCGCCGCGCCGCTGCGCGCCGTGGCAGGCGCTCCGTTGGGCTGCGAGGAGGGCGATCGCCACAGATACACTACCGCACTCAAGAGCGAGTGACTATTTTATGTTTCTGGGCGCAGATACACTACTTAGGTCATTAGTCTCGTGGGTGTAGTGCATGTTATAGCCGGAAGATGGTGGTGTTCCCCTTCCCGTAAGGAGAAGGGGGAGCTGAGGAAGGCGGTGAAACAATGAGAGCGGGGAGGCAAGCAGAGACAGATTGCGAGTGCTTGAGGTAGACAGGCGAGCGACAGTGCACGAGATGCAACAAGATTGTCGCTAGAGCTGGAGACAGACGTGGTACAGCAAACGAGTTCAACGGTGGTAGAGTCGTGTGATAGATCACGTACGTGATGGATTGTGAAAAAAAACGAGTCTTGTAAGGTCTTTAGGGCATAAGAGAGCTGATTGTGAATAAACGGACTACTCAGTAGAGCGTGTAATGGACTTTCTAACGAACTACATAATGGTGAGAGACAGATCGCATGAGGGGCAGGAATCGATGAGGTCGAGGGCGTTGTCAGAAGACATGAACGAATCCTGGCGGGGAGGGCGAGCAGGGAAACGGGCAGATCCCGTCCAACAGAGGAGACAACGCTGCTGAGAGGGGCCAGTGACCTCCAGGCGACGCTGCGGCCTGGCAACGAGAACCAACGGCAAATGTAAACACCAGAGGCCGTGCGCATTGTGAGCGACGCGCAGTTGCGAAGAGAATAAATGTGATCATATCAGTTAGATTAATGAAATCGTTCCTAAGCCAGGAAGTTCACCCGGCAAGCAATATAAGATAGACTAGATATAAATCCCGCCCCGATTCGAGCTAGTCTCGAAATCGTGTGTGGGATTGTGCTGCTGATTGAGCGATTCCAGGACACGGCGACCCCGCCTGCTTCCGCCCCAGGAGCCGCGGACAAGTGAAGCGCCGCGAGTGGGCGGAGAAGAGGTCAGCGGTTACAGTATGAATTATGATGAAGCTTGTAAGCGCGTTTGCATGGGTACAGTTGTAACATTTCAGCTCGTCATCGTTTAGAAATAGTTTTGTTGTATTACAACACTTTATCTACACTGCGTTGAAATGAAAGTAAAAATGAAAAGGAGTGTTCAGCAATGCTCTCTACCCCGGGAAAGATCGATTGCACATCGATGCCGTTGCGCACCCACCGGCCAAAGGCTTGGCAATTTGCACTACTTGAACGCCTTCATTTTCCTCAAATCGTGAGAGCCTAGGACTTTAGAATGGAGTGCGACTTACGTACCTCCTAGGATATGATTGCGTGACTGAGTGTAAGTGTAGATCATGCAAGTCTTAGAACGGTGCAAGAAATAGCTACTTTTTACGTATTCAAGATTGTATTGACCGGTTATCGGAGCATTATACACATGGAACTTGCATATAACTTACTTGCCTATATGTAAGCATTTGATTCGTTTACATTATAGTTTAAGACTTCCAAGAAGTAAGGAGGATGATTCAGCAATGCATGAGAGTAGTGGACTGTAGGCGAAGCTCCTATTGATGCAAAGTCCACATCACCTACCTTTGATAATTCACTCTCTCACCCTCTCTTTCCCTCTCTCCCCTCTCTTTCCCTCTATCCCTCTCTCTCCCTCTCTCTCCCTCTCTCTCCCTCTCTCTCCCTCTCTCTCTCTCCCCCTCTCTCTCCCTCTCTCTCTCCCTCTCTCTCTCCCTCTCTCTCCCTCTCTCTCCCTCTCTCTCTCTCCCTCTCTCTGCCACTCCAAGGACCAGGTTCCCTTTAAGGTGACACCAACCTTTCTTACTGAATTTGGGTATTTACAGGAAGTGTTGCCATTAATGGGAAAATTATAAGGCCTATGAAAAATTAAATACATGTAATTAAACATTAATCAAGAATTAAAGACAATATGAGTAATGAACAATCCGTCACAAAAGAAAAGGAACATAGTAAATATACTGTGAATAAGTTAACATTAATTGAGAGTTGTCAATTAAATAAATTAATGAGTTGTTTTCTTATAGTACAAATAATGATAATGATTACACTTTGAGCAATTGGCATGTGTCGTTTACTGGATGAGAAGACCTCCCTTTCAAATTACAGTTGACGGTTCTAGCGAGACACTGTCGGCCGGGTACTGTTTAAACAATGGAAGTAAATTGAAACATTCAAAGAATTATATTTATATTAAAAATAAAGATTGCCTTGTACTAATAGAGGGGATAACGTACTTGAATTTTTTTAACGTAGTTCACCCATTGTGGAACATTTTTCAGTTTTAAAATCGTACTTTGCTCTATTTGAGAGGGGGGTATTAAAGAAATATTTAGAGAGTTAAACGAAAATGGAACCTGCACAATTTCTATTAGCGAACTATGCTGATAAAAAATTAATTCAAACATTTTGAAGCCATTGTTGAGAAATCATTGAAAAATGGTATTGAGGCGTTTTGTAGAATGGCCCTCAAAATCAAAATATCCGTTTGAAATTCGCAAAACCTCGAGTACTACCTGAGTTATCGAGAAATTTCTATTTTGGAGAAAAACGTCTTATTGTTTACACGCTAGTGTTGTTCACAGGCGGATGGGCAGACAAACGTGCCTTAAAGCAATTTTTCGGTATCACGCACTCACAAAACCTGCATTCTAACCATGCGACGTATTAGAGGAAGTAATTTACTACATACAGGAGCAATAATTATCCAATTTTGCGTTATAAGGGACTCGCAATACGAGTTTTTCTATAAAAAATTCGCCACTTTCCGCAGTTGTAAAATTGTTTAAAAGTAATAAAATTCACATGAAAAATGTATTCGAAAGGGCTTTTGTTGCAATCTATGCATTTACAAGATACCTATAAGTATACTCTCCGACTCTGCATGCGTGGTTCCGTGCCCGTTACCGAAGTCATGTTTACTGAGAAGATTGGGGTTTCGGATTTAGCGGATTCAATTATACCTCAAAATTTAGGTCGACCGGAAGCGAACACCGTTAGTGATTATAAACCACCTGTTCAAAACATTCCGTATAGTAAAACTCGCCATAAGGCATGGATTTCTGCGAAATCCAAACTCAACTTTCTTTTTACTTTCTCACCTCCGTACCTACGTAATACAAAGAAAGTATTATAATGCGTTGGGGATAATCAACTTCATTATTGAAGCTATATATATGTTCCTCAATAACATTTATTGTTCAAAATTAGGTCTTTAAATAATGTCTTGTACAATCTTTTCACACTATTAGGTATTCTGCATAATTTTGAAGCAAATTATGTTCATTTTCCCAAAATACTCGTGCATAGACAAGGTTTTCTGAAAAAACGTCTCACATTTTTTCTTTCATTTTTTGTTCGAACAGAGCAAAGTTATGAATAAGGTATATGTACGTTTTCATTAAATCCTCTCAAATTTCGAAATTTTTTTGCAGTATGACGACTTACAAGTTCATATGGTGACCCTGGAGTGTTAGGCCAAGCGTCGTGTAGTGTATCTCAGGATCGCCAAATTCAAAAGGGGATCGTGCAGGGCAGCTCTGTGTTTGAGAAGATGTGAGGAAGAGTATAGGCTCAATAATGAAAAACATACAGGGATAAATTTTTGAAGTGGCATTGCCAGAAAAGCAAATGTGCAATTTATTTTAAAAATAATTTCAATGACATAAAAATACACAGCTTAAATTTAACGTATCCTAAGGTCATGCATTTATATGATTAAGTTTGGTTCTTGAATTTTTATTCACTGTTTCTTCTTCTTAAACCATTACTTACAGAATAATACCCAACTTAAAATACTGCACCTATTTTCTTTTAAGTCGGAGTCTTAACAACAGCTACAATACGGAAGTTGTAACGACACAATACCTTGACCGTCTGTTCTTTGGCGATGACAAATTACCGGGATGAGCGTGCACCGATCTGGTGGGAGGTGGAAGAGCCCCGTCAACCCGTCCATCGCCTGGGCACGGCTGGGCTGACATAGGTGGTCGCTTGCGTGTCGAAGAAGATGGCTTGGAGAGTGGAATTTGATCGCGACGCGTGTTAAGCGTCTTGCGTATGTCACATGAGCGCGGCTGCAATACGTCACCGTCATTTGACTCGTTACGTGGTCTATTATGATAGTGCCGCACTCGCAACATCCGAGTTGACAGATGTCATCCGAGTTGTTGCCACTAAGTAATTTCAACGCCCAGAGTAACATTATATTGCAGAGTAGTATTATTTTCTGCGGTTTTGTATTATTGGCCAATTTAATTAATAATAATGCTTAATTCATGTTAAGATATTCTGCCATCAAGCTCCAATACTTAATTGCAGAATTAATAATAAATCTAAGATAAGCAACAACCGCTTGCTGTAATTGTCCGTAATGGCGCAATTTTCTGTCATCTGAGTGAAGTGTCGTCATGAACGCTCCCCCCCCCTACGCGTTCGCAATCCTGCCTCCTAAAAATGTTTCCCTATCTACGAAGCTCTCCAGTGTTGAGCTTCAGGAGCCTTCCCGCAGTTATGATTTTCGATTCGTCGGCATGATAAACGTTCGACTCGTGATTTGATGATAGGAAATCTTTTCAGAACCTTCGGTGACTTCTTCGCTGTGATTCGGGGCAGTGTTCGCCCTCTCCTGCGTGGCCTCGTAATAAGGTCGCGTGATAGGTTCCTCCCGAATCGCTTTCTTTCAATCCTAGAAGACTCCTTTTTTTAAGCACCACGTGTGTGGCTAATGGGTTGAGTTATCGTGCTCTGGGGAAACGAATGGCTTTGGCTGGTCTTGTACGTTGTTTTGAAATTAATTTGCCTTTTGAGATGACCTGGACTCTCGTAACTTGGGTCAACAAGCAGTCGGAAGAGAAATGGGTTTATGATCCTCTTTTGTGAAGCGGGATTACAAAAGGTTCAGCTCAACACAAAACGTAGCTCGTGCCGAAGTCTGGGTCGGAGCAAAAACACTCCAGTAGCGGGCATAAGGGAGAAATAAGAATGTCATCCATTTAAGAACACCTTTAATACTGAAGCTAGATTTTTTTCTTAATCCAATCCGTTTCTTAATATCTGATATTCAAATCGTTACATGAAGTTTTATTGTTAGTAGATCCGCGTAATTTTGAGTTATAGCGTGACAGTTGTTCATCTTAGATGTTAGAACCACAGAAACATTAAGAATTAATTATAAACACATCGCTTGCGGTCTGCAATAGTGACACAATTGAAAAAATAAAAATTTTGAGTTAGTGGACTTTTCAGAATTGCAGATTGGTCTACCTTTCGGCAGCAACAGCAGCATATCATACAGTAGAGTATTCAACCAACAAATGGCAGAAGTGTGAATGCAACAATGATGCATTTCAATACGAGGAAAAAACTTCAAACTCATTTCCCTCAACACCTTCGTTCTTCAATGTTATTTTTTAAACGTTTTATAAGGAAATGTGTCAGTTTACCGAATTAAATGACAGAAGTGCCATTTTCATTTTTTAAGAATTTTCGAAAACAACAGATGCTGATTTTTTCAGAATTTCCTGCGCTTTATTTGGTGAGGAGATATTTCGAAGAGATAGCTGAATTATTCGTAAAATACAAGTTGCAATGTAATATTGCTTAACCGTTACAAAAATATGACAAGTATGAGAAAGTATGCCGTTGAGGCTTGACTAGTTTAGAAATCATTACATATACTACTCTTCTCTTTTGTCTACTAATATACGAAGGTGTATGCATTTTAAAATATGTCAGTTTGCCAAATCTTTGAGGTATTTAAGAAGAAAAGATGATACATTTCAAACTTCGCGCGATTGAGATTATTAATTTCTTCTTAAATACCTCAACGATTTGCCAAACTGAATGAGCTTCAAACGAAGCGCCAATTTGAATTAATACTGACCACATGGATGCCAACAGGAGTAGTTAATTAAAAAATATATTCATTAGTGCATAATTTCTTCGCGCGAGTATTACTACACGTCACTTCACTTCACTGCGCAACACTTAACTGCGATGCATTTCTTCCGCATTCCTTTCTCTCCACTTCGTAACACTACACTGCATTTCACAAATAGTAATATAATAATAATAACAATAATAATAATAATATAGCTGCTACTAATAACAATTAAACTTACTTATTAAGAAATACTATTAACTTAACAGTAGAAACTTAACAGTAATACATTAACAACATACATTAACATAATAAAAATTAATTTATATTTAAATGTTCTGAAGATTTGCAAAAAGTGTTCAAAGATTGTCGCAGGTAAACTGTTCTAGTCTCTAATAGTTCGGTTTGTGAATGAAAATTTCTCGACGTCCGTATTCTATATTTTTGTCTTAGTTTTGTGATCCTCTCTACCGAAGTTTGTAGGTTTTCCTAGACAACGGTTAATTTCATTCCAAGTAGGATGACCTCTGTATTCTTTGTTCATAGTATAATCGCAACTTAATTGCTTTTTTTCTTTTTCAAGTGATTCACATACACCTATATTTTTTGTACCTCTGAAAGTGCATTTTCATGCTTTGCGCTGGAGGATTTTTAGATCACCTTGGTGCGATATTCTGTAAGAGTCCCAACATACTGCGCCGTATTATAACACCGTATAATGCCGTATAATGTCGCACTAGTGACATGAAAGCTATTTTTTACTTCTCTTTGGAGGCTTTTTTAGGATCCGCATAATGAAATGTACAAATCTCCAAGCTTTTCCCACAAAGAAATTTACTTGATTTTCCCAGCTCAATTTACTCTCTAATTGTATTTCTAAATATTTGCGAGATATGACTGTAGGTGTGACATTGTTGTTTAATTTGTACGCAGTTTTACCATTATATCGACCCGTATCAAACGTGATTGCTTTGCTCTTCGAACTGATTATTTCCATGCCGTTTGTTTCTGCCCGGGAGTGTAATTTGTGTGGCTCGACGCAAATTATCCACGTCCTCTTCTGATTTGATAACCCGATAGATGATATAGTCATCGACAGTCTTATATTTGAAGCTAATTTTTTTGGCAATTATTCACGAAGGCGAGAAATCCCTGACGTAACGCGGAGGTTGATAAATATCTTCCAATTCGAATCTTCTTTTTCCTGATATACGTTATGCAAATGAAAACTTAGTTGAGAAACATTTCAAAATTTTCTCTTGTAAGAGTTTGGTTTTGAAACAATGTTAAATACACGATGTTTCGTGATATGTGTACATCCCATCTGCGACACCCTTGTTTTCAGGGACTGTACTGATCTCGAAATTTGTTACTCTGTTTATTTAGCATCTTGGTTCAAATTGTGGCAAACAAAATTGCATAACAAAACATGTTTTTGTCATTTTCTTAACGTTTATTGGTTTATTTTAATTATTTGAACTTGAATATATTATTTATATTTCAAAATGTTGAATCATTTTGAATTTTATTTATTTTTCAATAATTTGGACGTGCTACGTTTTTTAGTAATCGAACTTCTTTCAAAGATATTAAGAATTCATAATATTTAAGTAAATTTCAAATATCATTAGTCAAGAGTTATAAGATTTCAGTACATCATAATATTCCTTAGTTCTTTGATAAACATTTCCGAGATTTTAACAAAATCACTTCATATGGTTTGTTAAAGCAGCTGGAGCTCTGTGGTGACAAATACAATTAAAAATACAAAAATATCAGCATTTAGTTTGATAAATTCAGAGCAGAACCTTTGTATTTATGTTTGTGAATATTATATCGGGTATAAATATCTGAAAAAATAGTTTTCTAGCGAAGTTTCTTGATGCATACCAATCTCATTCAAGATGTTTTGAGCCTTCTGTCTCTTCGAGTCTTTTGGTACCTCTCAATCTATCTTAAAGGATGTTGTGGAGCTTCTCCCTATTTGTTTTCTCTGTCAACAGAAAAGCGCGACAGAAAATCTCAATTGTAGCGGGGATGAATTACCAACTACAAAAGATTAGTTCCAGACACCCCCTATAATACTTCAGTAACTTGTGAGAAGTTTCTGTTACCCTCCCTTCATATCCAAATTAGAATTGGTAAACAATTTATCCAAGTTTTGTACAACAACATAGAATGTTTATCTCTTATTAGGAATGAAATGTTTGCAAAGTTATCTGGAGCAAAAGTAAAACTCGAAAAAATTTAGGAGGCCTCATAGTGGACTGAGGTTACAATACAAAGAACTGTTGAATGTAATGATTATTCAGAAACATGATGCTTATGATTCTTTAGAATAGCAATGGTTTTTAAGTAGCCAGAGAAGTGAGAATTGCGAGTACAAAACTGACAACTCAATATAGAGTTATAATGCGCCTGTCTATTGATTGTCGGACATCATGTGCTCACGTACATTTTTGTTTCCTGTAGATCAAATATAAGGGATGTATGTTAGTAGCACGATGAAGTCTTTCGTACGTGTAAACGACATTTTGTTCATGCTCCCTCGCATGAGCTGTGCGTGCAATGTTTTCGTTTTCTGCATAATAGTACATATTTTGCAAAACTATTGTCACGCTTAACATGTTACCGTATCTGGAGCTTGAAAACCGGTTGTATCCTGGAAGAGGTTTATTTAATACACATGTGCAATATCTTTGTTATTAAAACAAAGGC
Source organism: Gryllus bimaculatus (assembly GCA_017312745.1). NCBI lineage: Eukaryota > Metazoa > Arthropoda > Insecta > Orthoptera > Gryllidae > Gryllus > Gryllus bimaculatus. The sequence goes on along the minus strand of BOPP01000226.1, from coordinate 1,665,853 downwards.
TAGTGTAGTTGCTTATAACAGCAGTTATAGCAGCTATGGTTGCTAATAACAGCAACTATAATATTATTAGGACTAACATACAAAACTTATGCAACCCATGAATATAATAAACACGAAATTAGATGTTATGTCCAGTCATATATGCCGTTGAGAGGGATAGGCTTGCAGGGTATCCTTTCAACGTTGCTGTCAATCACAGCAGTTTGCGGAGCTTTGCTCGCCCATAAGAGACCACAGGAGTTGCACAGGAGCGTTGTTTTATCGGCACTAAGGACAGGAGATTTACGAGCACCCAGGGCTATTTTCCGCAACAATAGCTTGACGAACGCGCTACTGATACCTTTGCAGGGGACAACTTTCCTGCCCGCGAAGCTGACAATTAGGTGCCGAAGACTAGAAAATATTTTTGTTACGATGCTATTTGCATTGCTAAGAATGTGATAAGAAGAATTTGGAATTTGTATACATTACGCAGTTTTGAGAACGCACAAAAGTCCTACAGACTTGAATTCTCGGGAAGTAGTAAATATTGTATCTGGGTTGTAACATTTTATAACATATCAGAATTATCGCGATAAAGTAGTATTTGCTTGAATTTCGTAAACGCATGTGTTACATTAAATGCAAGTCGCGGGGTTTAGTTCAATCTATTAAAAAGGTAAAAGTTAGGCCACAAAAGGCAGAGTAATAAAGGAAGGAAGAATTACTAAACAAAGTAAGTTTCTCAGTACTTCTAAAAATATCGTTTGTGCTCCAGAAAAGCTACACAAAAATTTATATTTTTTAGTGAAGAGCAGTAATATGTTTATAAACGAGTATATTTTACCAGTAAAATTTTCATGAAGAGAGTTCACAAAACGTATATATAAAGTAAAACACTTTGTCTGTGGTCACGAAATACGCGCCTTCTCACTCATTAATATCGTTTTGTTGGAAAATAAACATTTTTTATATGTTTCACTTTTCTTGTTCACCGACGGAAGGTTCATTCGCAAAATAAAACTTGCCAAATCGTGTTATAAAGAGAAACTCCCGTACCTTTACTTAATATTTGTCGGCAAAAATTTTAATTCTGATTATAAATTGTTTCTCGTATTTTTTTTAATAATTAAACAAAACATAGAATTAATTAAGTTTGAACATAAAATTCTTAAAAATTACCATTATTTAGTTTCTTTTGTACAACATGGAAGTTTGCTCATGTGAAATGTATTTGTTATAATTATTTAATATTGTTAATGTCAATGCATTTTCAAGGTCCCAATAATTTTGAATGTATTGTGTGTAATTCTTTACAATCTCGTCACAGAAGTATTCTACGAGTATTACATATCTCGTATTGAAATAAATGTCATTTATTCTTAATTTATTCAAACATTACATACACGTCAATCTAACTTTGAATATAATTATTTCGTAATCTATGATTTTGTCTTAACATGTGGAATTCATTTTGAATGTGATCCACAATTTAAATGCATAATAAAGAATGTAGTTGAAGAAATCAGCGCTCTTAAACTTACTTCGTTTCAATATTTTATCAAATTCATTCAAATATTTGCATTGCCTTCAAATATTAAGCATCCATATTTATTTGTGTGTGTGATTATACGGAACATATTTCATTTGCCACTGATTTTCGATTTCATCCACTTTTGGATTATTAACCGCATTTGGACAGTTAACTATGAATCAGAGGCGAAACTCGTTTTGGACAAGACACATCAGGAACTTTGGAGAGAGAGGGAACGGTTTCCAGCGCAGCACTCTATGAATGGAAGTAATCATCCCTGCCGTTAGGAGCGGAAAAGGTGAATTATGACAGATTAATGGGCAAGCGGAAAGAGGCACTCTGGAAATGAAAACTGGCCCCACAACACTTCCAACCGAAATCTGCGAACACACTAAACCAACTAATTCATTGTATTAATGGGTGCATACAAAAGCCTCCGCTCGAGGCCGCTGGCCTTCCCTTTTGATCGCTCTGGGGAGCAGTTCATCACACAACGTTCGGAACAGACATGATTGGTTTGATTGAATGTGTACCGTGTGGCACATATAATAGAAAATATCGCATCTTCAAAAATTCTACAAACAGCTACGAAAGAATTTGCTCTTCATATGTTGGCAGCAAGTTACATTTTACAGAACACCAAGAAAATGTGGACTACATTCGGGCTGAACATGATCAATGTTATCACATTATCAACGGGCAACGGGCTGAACACGATGTGTAAGCAAATGTAGGTGACTCCACTTAGCTACCTTAATTTCACAGGTCACTACCCAGGTCGACGTCCTTTATTATAGAGCGTGTGCACTACTGACGGAAGATACACGTGGCCCCCTCTAATCACGTTAATCATTAACACCAATGTCGAATAAACATTAGCGAAAACCGTGCCCCGTTAAGAGGACATTCGTAACTTCCTTGGGTCGGTTGCTGGTAAATCTATTGTTTCGGGAAACATATTATAATTTTCAGAAAAGTACATGTGTATGTTACTTTAAACAAGTGTCAAGTTTCCGTACCCCCTTGGGGGAGTGGTTAACTTGATGGCTTCTCAACCCCAGTGCGTGGGTTCGATCCCGATTGAAGTGATGTCGTACTCGTGGCATGTGAACGAACCCTGGTTAAATGACTGGCAAAATAAAATCATTCCACATTTCCCATCCTAATCAGATCTCGTATACGCTAAGACCGGGAGCGCCTTAAGTAATGGATAAATATTACCGAGACCGTTGTTGTGGTGCTCCACGGCAGCGAATACGATAGTCAAAATTAACATAACAATGCTCGAAGTCTATAAGATACCAACTTAAATATTTCCATCGATTTTAGAGTATTTTGGGAGTGGGCCAATGGACCAAATTTCATGTTCCCGGACATAGTAAAGAAGCAAAGAGAAAATTATGTAATGTTACATTCATTTGAGGATGAGAGCCAGGGGAGAACTTTAGAATATGCTGTGATTGTCAACATTTTCTAAGTCAACATTCTCAATTTGTCGGACCAATTTCCTCATAATCCCGTTCGACTCCATTGCAATACCTGAACAGTATAGCATTTCTCATATCATATATGTTGACATCACGAAGTGATGATCCTTATCAATTCTTCCCCCACAAAAAAGCATAAAACATTTGAATCATATAATAGACGTTTCTTTTCCTCAAATAAGCAATTATGATATTAAAATGAAATGAAAAATATATCAACAAATTTAGTTCAATTTATACGTCATTATGAATTTCACTACGAGACATCTCCTAAATTATCGGAAGCATTTCGTAATAGTTGTGCAAAAGCCTCTGGGCTTCTTACATGGTTCGATTGATTAATTAGTTATTCCTGGCGCGTCAACTGCTAGGGTCATTAGTGCTGTACGTGTATTGCATGTTTTTTATCGCCAGAAGAGTCGATGATCTTCCCCTGCTGGATAGCGAGGTCCGGCGCCGAACTGCAGTCTACATGAGGATTTCTCACAACTAGGTATCTCCCACCAGGAGGGAATCGCCTCAAACGGAACAAACTCTATGATCTCGACTGGTCTCCCGACATGTGTAATAGTGTAGTGCATGTAAGTGTAAGTGGGTGTAATTAAGGAGTGAAGATAGGTCAAGGAAGAGGAAGGAAAGATCGTGCTCGGTTCGTGGCCCATTTGCAAGATACTGCACCGGCATTCGCCTTGTGTTGGTCGGAGAAACTACGCAACACTAACGGCCGCTAGAAGCTAGCCTAGCAATGTAACTAGGCTAGTGTCGAAAATCCTGCCACCATCGACACTAGAACTCCCAGTAGAGACCAGTCAGAGGCACTGCCGTAATTGATGCCCTGAGGCACCAATGCAGACGCAACTGGGGAGCAGTTCATCACACAACGTTCGGAACAGACATGATTGGTTTGATTGAATGTGTACCGTGTGGCACATAGAATAGAAAATATCGCATCTTCAAAAATTCTACAAACAGCTACGAAAGAATTTGCTCTTCATATGTTGGCAGCAAGTTACATTTTACAGAACACCGAGAAAATTTGGACTCCATTCGGGCTGAACATGATCAATGATATCACATTATCAACGGGCAACGGGCTGAACACGATGTGTAAGCAAATGTAGGTGACTCCAGTCGCAGTTGGAAAGGACGTTATTACAACCTTTTTCATTTCTCAAAGTGCAAAAATCTCTAGTATCGAATATCTTATAGTCATGGGAACTGCCGTACTTCTTTGCCGTCCTCCCCCACGAACGTCACGTTGTTAGTCCTGGCGCCGGGGCTCTGCCGTGTGCGGCGCCGGAAAGTAAAAGCTAGCCGCGTGGCCCCCGGGGCATTCGGGGGCGAAGGCAATCCGCTGGGCTGGCGTGCCGAGCCGGAGGCCAGGCACCGGGGGCGGCGGCGGCGTCGCGTGCCGCGCGGTTACCGCTGCCCCGCCCGCGCTGCTCTCGTGGCCCAGTGGCCCGCCGCCCACTCCGCCTCCCTCCCATCATGCCCCTCCCCCGCCCGGGCCGGGGTCGATGCGTCGGCGCCGGCGGCGGTAGCGCGGAGGCCGAGAGCGGTTCACGGCGCACCAGGGACGAAAGACGGCGGCCAGACACAGGAACACAGGAAGGCTTCCGACTCAAATCATTCTTTTGTACGTTTTCTGGGATCGAAATAGAGACATTTTGCACGCCGTGAAACTAATTGGCGTAAACTGCTATCACGCAAATGCGTGTCCATTTCACCTTGCATGTGATGATGACGTTTGGCACATCATTTTTCTCCTAAGGTGTCCTGTTAATGTGACGAAAGGTCAAAATGTACCTCTACAACTAAATTCTTAATAACGCATATCCCACTGGTTTGTATGGCGTATTTGTTTTCGTATTTGTTTGCGTATGATGCTAGTTAGGTGCCACCAGCTCTGTTACTGTTACAAGTTAGGGCCGCTTCCATTATCGTGACCATCATTGTACACACCGTATAGTGTATGGTGGATAATAACGTTCTTGTAACACAGGTAAGATGGCATTCTTATACCATAATGACCACGCAAATAGGGACGTTATATGTAAGACCCGATGTAAGGAGTAAACAAATCTTCATCATGGAGAATCTAGAATTTCTTACACTCCGTCAGGCATCCTGGGTACGAACTACTTGCCCGCATGGGAAGCCCGAGCGGAAAAGTTCCCCTGACGTCGCTCTCATTTTCCCTCCAAATTCAGAAAGCACACGCGCAAGCAGAACTGACGAGTGGCAAAGAAATAGTGACTTCATACGAAAATATGTTTGCAAGATTTACTTTATAAAAAACAGAGCATTACGTTCACTATGTCCTTTACAATTTATTACTTTTTCATGTTTCGTTTTTTCATTCTGCCTTGTATAAATGTTTTTACCGATGACAATTTTTTCATAATTTTCTTTTTGTGTTGTTTCTTAATAATTCAGTTATTTGTTTTATATAACAATAATATTAAATAAATAATTAAGTCTCTATAATTTAACAATTGTCGCTTGTATAAGGATAGCTATTCAAATCTTTGTCTGTTATTTCTAAACGTAGGTAGTTACGCAATTATTGCTATGTAAAGTAATAGTAGTTTATGCAATTAGTTTATAATGGTAAGCTTTATTGCATGAGTACATGTTTTGAAAACGAGCGACTTTAGGAGCGAGTTTTCAAATTTGTACGAATGTAATAAAGCAACATTATCAACGACTTGCATACTATATTTTTTGTATAACAGCATTATACATTTATAAGAGATCAAACTTAATTTTGTGAAACAACTTCCCTGTGACGACTCGGGTATTTGACATCGTGCGAGTAAACGGTGGTCGGCTGTTCCGTTTAGCTCTACCTCCCCCTGATTCTCTCGCTACGATTGGCTGAATGTGTGATGACGTAATCATTTGTGACATAAAATCTAATTCGTCATCATTTGTGCCGTAAAATGCCCGATTATGAACGATTTCTTGCAGCAGAAAAGGTTCTTTTTGATGCTGGAATACAAAAAACACTATTACGAAATCAAGATACTTTCGTTTCAAAATTCGTGATTAATTCCAAATGAAAACTTTAAATCTATTGATGTATTATTACATTTTAATGAATATTTATTTGCTTTATTAGTCGAAATTGAAAATAATGTAGCTATATATTTTGACTTCAACTGTCGACTGACTTTTCCAAAATACCGTCATGGGCATGGTATTCTGTGTGTGTATCGCATCTCCAGAACAATTTGTGCAACCCTAACTTTTGAATCTCGCGCAGTTGCTCTGAACGCACTTACTCAAATTCTACTAAGCTTTGTCCACCACCTTGGCGTATTAACACACAATCTACTAAAGAAAGAAAAAGGAATGGAATATAAAACAGGATGGAAATAGCAAGGATATTTTGTGCATTGTTTCAAGTTATGCGAGTTAAAAACTTAAAGGCAGCTGATAAATCTTATTTTTTTAAAGCCAGCAATATTGATTTCGAAAAAAATATTTATTTTTGTTAAGTAATATATAAATAACCTATAATAATGAATATATAAATAATTATGAATTAATGGAATTCTTTTGTTCTATAGTTATGAAAATAAATTTGTATAACAATACATGATTACCTTTCTTCCCTCACAGAGCTATATAGTAGTATATAGTAAACATAGCTATAATCAGCGGAATATTGTCGGCCCTATCCCACATATCTTTCTCAAAGAGGCAAAGCGAAGCATTCAGGGCCGTGGCTCTGACGTGTGAATCGGCCCACCGCGATCGCAGGACGCTTGCTGGAGTCTAAAACACTCGAGCTGGTCCGAGCGAGCAAGTGGAACGCCTTGCAGCTCTCCTGTGCTTAACGTATAAGGTATCTTTCTTTGCCAAAATATGTTAACACTTTGAGTCCCAGGCGTTTGGTGACCTGTTGGGTACCAGAACCCAAGGAATTTGGAGGTATTTTAAGTGACGTCAGTAATTATTGAAACAAATGCATAAAACCTTACAATTTTTAGAAAGTTTTTTTAATTGAAAACAAATGATAAAATAAGTAAAAGTACCATTTTTATGTTATTGACATACTTGAATATTTTATAAAATATAGGGTATAAAAATATTCGAGCAACGACGTAAATAATTTTCAGAATTTTCATATATTTCAACCAAAGAATTTTTCTGAAAATATTCTAATCAAATTTCGCGGAATGATTTTTCAGTCATAATTTGGTGACATGCTCAACGTTCTAAAGTCTAAAAAACACACGCGTCACAGTAAAGAACTCCGTCTATCACTGCAAACTACTACTGAAAATAATAATAAAGAAAGCGACACTACCGGGTCTCATTTCGCAAAATAGCCTCAATTTGGCCACCATCACAATAGAGTCACATCAGTGGATACATCTCATTAAGTAGCCAGAGCCGATGTGCGAGTATACTCGAGCACGTGCGCGGAGAGATGAAGTGCGCCCGAGCTAAGCTCAGGTTTGGGACTCTCGAGCATTAAGCAAAGCCCGACGGGTAGGGCGTGTGTCATATATATTAATGTGTTAATAAAGGCTAAATTTATTGCCGGTGCCCTTTCCAATCCTCATGGTTATTTTTAGAAGCTTGCTAGGGAACGTGGGAAGTTTTGAGAAGGAAACCAATTACATTTTTACTACAATCGTGATGGTAGTGCTGCTATCTAATATTCAACTCCTCCGCAGTATCACTTATAAAAGTTTGCTGTACTCATAAAAATTGTAATAATTTGGCAGAAAATGCAACCATAAAATATAAATTAAAAATTAATTAGATAAGAGGTCACAGATGTGCCTATTATCGAAATTATTAAATTGATCGAAACAACCGTAATTCGTTACATCTTGTAACATTGCTAGAGCTACTTGATGCTGAACACCTTGTGACTGTATAGTAATTTGTTATCGTGTTTGAAAAACGTTTAACACAAGAATGGCATGAGTGTTTTGAAATATTTTCATCTATATTTGAAACTCGCAAAAATGTAATTTAATCATCAGTTTCATTATATTACATGAATTAATACACTAAAAATATCATGGGCAAATCTCTTTGTATTTTAACGTTCATTAAGATACATATTATGTAGGAGTATTTTATGGCTAATACAACATTTTCGCACGATGCTCCTCATTAGATGAATCTCTCGTTTAGCGTCTCGTTCAGCGGTTGCCATGATGCGTTTATTTTTAAAGTAATATAAACTTCTTCTCCAAAGATACATAATGTTGGATATGCTACATTTTTTAAAATTTGGAATATCCCGTTATTTCCCAATTGGTGACTAATTTATTGGGCACTAATTTATGATCCATTATTTTTTTACACTCGGTGATACCGTGCGTGCGTTTCTCAATATATATTTAAAATAATGTGCCATTCAAGATGTACCTCAAGCAGAATGGGCGATTATTCAGATGAACCGTGTGATTCACCGTACTTGCGGAGCATTCATAATTTTTACCTAAATATCGTGCAGGTCACTGATGATTTATACAAACTACAGCACACTTCTGTAAAATGTCGTATACTACTCTAAATTCACGGAACATTTGATAATGTGACATGGCTTGCGGTTCGCATTGTGAGTATGGATCCAGTTTGGAGACATTTCGTACCTTCAAAGTCTCGTTTTTGTTTTACGAGGTACCTAAAATTTTCTCTTTCAGATCGTTGTCAATTTGCGAAGAATCGAAGACATCTTTTGAATATCATTATTTTTACAAATTCGAAATTTCTGTGTAAGATCGTGTGCGATTCACAGGTGAAGTCTCCCTTGTGTTTCAATGAAAAATTAAATTATACAGAGTTCCCCTTAAAAAAATCAACATTTATCTCATATCCATTGAATCCAAATCGATATTTGATCTATTATATAATATGCCATTTTAACATTCGTTTAGAATATGCTACAGGAAATACTTTATTTTAATTAAATAATTATTCCATGAATTAAACGGTCGTTTTTTCTCCCTTGTGTGTTCATATTTTAATGTAATACAACTTGATGTGCAGCATATTAAATATGTGTATCTAAAGTATTATTAAGCAGATTTGTTGGCATCAATACATACGGGATAAAGCCATATCATAACAATTTCCAAATGTTGAATATCTTTATGTTGAAATGTTGAATATGTTTATCTTTTGACTAATCTGGTAATTGAATAACTCGAAAACACTTTTTTCCTACAAGTACTCTCTCATTATAACAAACATAATACAAAAATATTTGCAGAGATACTACAGCAATAGATTTGTTAACTGAACGTATTGTTTGGATATTTTGTTCTTTAACGAATTTAGTCTTCCCTAATGCGATTGTAGATTCACTTCTGTTTGATATCTGGACGAGTTTTTTCACATCACTCAATATTTCGAGTGAATTCCTTTCCTGTGAAAGCATTACATAATCCTGCACCACTTACAACGCTTTTAATGATAGTTGAATAAACGAAAACAAAAAAGATTATCTTAAGTCATGATCGAGTATCCTTTTCTACACCTTAAGATTTATCAAATAATGTCTTGAATTGAACTTCATACAATCACTTTCCATCAACAAACTCTAGGCCAGAGTAAAATAGAAAATGTGACTAATTTATAACATCAGTAATAAAGCAAGAAAACAAATTACAAAGTAATCACGTTAAAACACATATTTAATATAGAAAACCCAAACAAAATGTTTTAATTTGCATGTAGTATTTGTAAATAGTATTATGTATATAACTGTGTGCATCCAATATTTGTGTCTTGTTTTTGTATTTCTATATATCTAGTTTTCATGTGTCAGTGTTTGTAGCTTCTTTATTTGTGTATGTGTATCTAGTCTTGGCATATTATATCTATATTTCACTCGTAACAAATGTGACATTAGAATTTAGTACCCTTCTCTTCGTGGCTAAGATTGGACAAATTGTAGTCAATTGTAGTTTGATAGAATCATTGTGTTAATCAAAATATTATTTTGATATAAGATGAAAATGGAAAGACTGAAGCAATTATTGGATTATTAAAAGAATCACAAATTTTGAACGATAATAATTGAATATTTTATTCAACCCGAAACAGAATAATATTGATGAATTAGTGCATAATAATTCGGATAAATATTCGAAGTAAATATTACAATATGGTAAGATGTTTGAATAAAATACTTAAGACCAAATAATAATTCATTTTTCAGTTTTCTCCTTCTGTACTAACAATGTATGTTTATAGTATTTCCGAAGTTGGACAATTCTCTGTATTTATGGCTGCATGTATGGATGTAATTTATGATGAAGTTAGGAAACATCGGTCTAAATTATATATAATGAGAAAAGGCACTGAACACAAACAAATCCACTACAAAAGCCCCATTTTTAAACGAGTTCTCTAGAAACATCTGAAGCCGTGACGTTGCTAAAAGCGCGCCAGCAACACTTAACCACTTTTTTTCCGGCCTTTGTCCTTTTTCCCTTGAGAGGATCAAGAGACTATATTTTTCATTTTTGATGAACCACAAGGATCTTAATTAGTATAAAAATGTGTACTGAACTGTTTTGTTTGTTTTTAAGTTTCTGTTTTCTTGTACAATACTATTAACTCCGATAAATTCAAGAATGTACATTAAAACAAATTATTATTATTATTATTATTATTATTATTATTATTATTATTATTATTATTATTATTACATTACTTTGGAATTCACACTTAGTTTCATTGCTGATTGTTTAAAACGTAGCATCAAGCACAAAATTGCCTTCGTCAAAAATTACTTTGTTTTGTTAATCGTATAATTATGAACATATTGATTTACTTTGGGATATAAAATAACTTTATTTGCCATCAATTTAAAGGATTCATGTGTCTAGAAAAAACAGTACATTTCATGGAAAAACAATCCATTCTTTTTACAGTGTTTTAGTGGAAAACAAAATTTCAAACTTTGCTAGTTCTATTTCATCTCTGACATGTAAGTCTTTCTGAATTTTTTATATGAATTTATTTTTCCAACTTCGTTACGATATCGATTCAGAAAATTAAAATTTGTCATTGGGACTCCGATACTAAAACGTAACAGGCAATAGAACATTCAAAGGATAGTGTGTGTGAGTGTGTGTGTGTAGCCGCTAGCCTGTCCTTCTGGCTCGTTTCCCGCTTCTGGAGCTAACTAACGCCTGGATCGACCCCGCCCCAACCCCGTGCCTGCTCCTCCCACACCCCGTCTTGGTCTCGACCCAACCCGCCCCCTCGCCGCTCCCACCCGCCACACGCCGCCCCGCCCGCTTTGCACCACCCCTCGGCCTCCACGCGCGGCCGGCCCCGGCCCGGAGCGCTCGCTGCCCGCTTTACGCCCTCCCGGGCGCGAATTGCAGGCGAGCAAAAATTGCTCTCTGGGGCCTCGAGCCGCCAGTCGGAGGCATATTACTTCTGCTGTGTCGCGCTCCACAGAACTCTGCAGAGTGTGTCTTGGTGAATGGAGAAGTATTCCTGAATGTTACAGCCTTTTAATATAGAGACTGTCATAAATACGGGAAATACTTTTAGAACCTCACACCGTTTCAAACAATGAGTAGAAATGTGTTTTTTTATTTTTATCTTAAACTTATTTTTCCCCGAAAAAGGTCGAGACATGTTTACAGCCTCAACCTCTCAATATCTGTTTTTAGGATACAGTCTGTTTGTGAGGCGGTTGCGAAAATTGCGCGAGCGTGCGCGTAAGTTTACAAGTCGAGACCTGTTTTTTTCATAAACCTCTAAACAAGATTCTGTTCAAAAATTTACGTTTTCTAAAGCGACAAACTTTTGAAACGCAATTTTCGTGGCGAGCTGAATAAGGCCTGGGCCGAGGGAACAACTCGCCGCGAAAACAAAGCCATTGTCCACCACTCGAGACGGAGTAGCGAGCATCGATGGAACTATCCCCAACTGTTCCCTCATTACAATTTCCGAAGAGAGCTGTTTTTTTCGAGAAGTCTTGCGTTCGCTTTCGCTAATTGTCCGCATGAAATACTAAAATAAAGCGCAGTGTTCTTTGGCTCTGGCTCGACGGAGAAACAGTGCACCTTATTTACTATTGTTCTTAAGGTTTTCGGATGACATTTTCCTTTTGTAGACCGTTGATATCAGTACTCAAGAACCAAAGTCTGCAAGACGTATCATTGAGTTACACTTGACATATTTTTCTACTGGCAAAGGTATTATAAAATTATTCTATTGTATCGAATACCTAATGAACAATTTGATAAACGTATTGTAGTGTATTTTAACTTTGTGCTTAATACTTGCAGTTCTTAGTAATCGTCGAAAACACGCCTTCAAGAAGTCTTAAGGATTCCTGTCCTTTTGAGTACACCAATTTTGTTGTTAGAAGACATCTCTGAAGAAGATAATAGCAAACAATTTGCATCATACACATTTTTTCATACACTTTCGTCGTACATAACAACTTGGGTCTATCCTGAGAATGACTAATCTTTACGCCAGCATTACAATTTAATGGCATTTTATTAATTTATACATTCACCGGAACTGGACAAAATGTAAATGAAAGAGAAAATGTTTGTTGACAGATTTGAGTTAATTGACTTGTCCAACAAAACTAACATAGCCTTATTAAAATGTATTAGATAAGGAAGAAGTCATTATCGAATATCCAACTACAATTCTGCAATGTATAAAAGAAATATTTTATAACAAATAGGTTTTCCTCGCCTTAACACCATGTAACGTTCTTCCACCAATACATTAAAAAAATGTAATTGGCTGACAGGAAATAGAATATAAAGAAGAATATTGAACATTCAATACTTTCAAAATATTATTGATATAGCATTCTGCTCTTTAATTTTTTAGGACATATCTTTCTTGCATAGAATTATTTATTTAATAAATGGATCCCTGTCACTATATGACCCAATACTTCAAGTCGGTAACAATGCAATCTCCTCTTCTACTTAATGAAATATTTTGTCTGCAATCCCTATCAACGTGTAAAATTAGATTCCAACAATTCAGAAAGAAAATAATTACTAGGTCATGCAAATGTCTTTATTTATTAACTTTGTACCTGAGAGAAAACGCACAATTCATGAAATCGCAAAATGAAAAACCAAATTGAAAAACAAAAGAAGAGAACAATAAATGACATTTAAATGTTCATTAATTCATAATTAATTCGTCAATTATACATTTACTGATTTGTAACTATTTCTAACTTATCATTCGTATATTATGTAATTTAGTAATTGGGTGACTGCTCATATATTGTCACTGGTTAACTTGAAAATAAAATAATTTGTCCTATAATATTATTTGTCCAATTTTATTTTAAGAAGGGTTTAGTGTAGTCCATGTTCGAAATTTTTGTATTCAAGTACGTTGTGTATGTTTAAAATCTGTCATGTTAAGAATCCTTTGAATGAAGATTTTTTGAAGTAACTTCTTTGGTACATGTTGACCGTTCGCTTTGAAATTCTGTTAATGTAATGACCCATACTGTTACTGTCTCTGTTCTTTAGTATTATGATGTATTTGTTAATTGTCATTGTAATTTCCATACTAAACATTTAACTCTATAAATTTATAATGTAAATAACATAGAGAAACGGGAGGTGTGTATTATTTATTTATTTATTTTATTTCTTCACTTTTTCTTTCCGTTATAAGAAACGAGTGTTTTTCATGTACATTGGGACTGTAATAACTGTGTGTAATAAATATCTTGCTTGATGTATATATTGTATTTAGCGCGGATGATTAGTCTTAATTGCAACTTTCTGTTGTCCGGAAAACGAAATACTTGCATGTTTCCTTACTAAGTCAGACCCAAATTTACCTTCCTGCGAGTGAACCTAGTTTCCACCATGTTGCCCCACGGTGGGTAGAACGCCCCGAGACTTCGTGGGCGTTCACGTCATATTGTTGCTCGTTGTTGCAGTGGATGTCACATTCATCATCGACATCCTCATCAATTTCCGCACCACGTACGTCAACGCCAACGATGAGGTGGTGTCGCACCCGGGCAAGATCGCCGTGCACTACCTCAAGGGCTGGTTCGTCATCGACCTGGTGGCGGCGATTCCCTTCGACCTACTGCTCTTCAATTCGGACACGGACGAGGTAAAGCCGACTCCGACCCGCTCCCGGCCCCGTCCTCGTCCCC
>BOPP01000226.1:1594810-1643871 GCA_017312745.1 Gryllus bimaculatus | reverse complement strand
CCCTCGCCCTCTCGTCCCCTCGCCCTCTCGTCCCCTCGCCCTCTCGGCCCCTTACCCTCTCGTCCCCTCGTCCCATCACTCGCCTTTGCACCTTTTCGTGATCTTGCCTTGCAGATTCTGTCGCCACATATGCCATCTCTTTTCAAGCACCCGTTATTCGCTCGCCATCACGTCTTTCCAAAACCTTTTTCCATCACGTTATTCTCCCGTCTATATTTCTTTGTATTTTATAATCTCCTTGTTTTGTTTTCTCGAGTCGTCCTTTGAACCTCTAGACGTATGCGCCGCAAGTCGCCGTCCTGCGTCGGCCTCCCTGCCCCGATTGCCCCACCCCGCTTCGCCTCCCGCCAACGCGCCTCCTCCGCCCCCGAGGCTTCAAGCTCGAGCCCTCGTGGGGCCGAGAGGGGCACCCGCCCCGCCCCGCGCCCGCCCGGGGGCCTCCGCTTTGCATTCGCCCTCTCCGGCACATGCCAGGCATTGATTTATTCTCACTGATACTCATGAACAGAGATGCGTTACTATTCATTTTGTATGGTTTTATTCACACTCAGAACGTTTGATACAACAGAGTGACTACCGTTGACCATTGAGTGAGTACACTCCTTACCATTGAGTAAGTAAAGCCAAGTTGACGGCGCATCTGGTGCATCCAAGGCATTGAATCTATGTAATTACCATAGTTCCAACTTGGCGCGCCATTTAAATCACGTGGAATAGTGCGCGTGATCTCGTGAGAAGCGGAGAATGAGAAGCCTCCGCAGGGAGCGACGTTTCCGCGATGGCGGAGGCCGAAGCCGAGGTCGAGGCCGAGACGTGGGCGGAGGCGGAGGCGGGGCGCCGGCAGAGCGTCGCGCCGCACCGGCCGGGGCGCCGGCCCTCGTCCATCTGCTGCGGGGCTGCGGTTGGAGCTGCGTCCGCTCGCGACTTCGGACGCCCAGGCGCGCGCCGGCCCCGGCGTTTGGAGGAAGTTCCCCCAGCTCTGGCGCGGTGCCCTGCCGGCGCCGCCCTTCGGACCCGCCCGTCTCTCCCCCCGCTTCCCCCTCCCGCCGCTCTTTCCTTCCGTCGATTCCCGCCGCTCGGCCGTCCTCCATCCACCCCCGCGCCTGCGCCGCGCCCGCGTCTGCAGCACCGCCGCAGCGCCGCTTCTCCGTTGCAGTCCAAGTACATCACGTCGCTCTACTTCACGTTCAGCAGCCTGACGTCGGTGGGCTTTGGCAACGTGGCGCCCAACACAGACGCGGAGAAGATCTTCACCATCTGCGTCATGCTGGTGGGCTGTGAGTGCCTGCGAAGCGCCGCTGCCCGATTTCTCTCGTTATCTCATCTCTCCCCAAAAGGCGACCCGTGGTGCGGCGGTCCGAGCACGCTGACTCCACTTCTGGGCCCGCAGTGCTCATCCCGGTCGATCCATGTGGAATGTGTAGTGAATGCAATGGATTTGAGGGCAGCTATTGGGGGGACTCGTTTCCGCTGTCTTGCATTCCAGCATTTGCTCCGTCTTCATTTTCATTCTCCACATCATGTATTGCCCTGATATCTTCATCTATCGCTCCTGGGATGCGTGCCAGCTAAACTAAAACTAAATCGTAACAATCGCCAAAACACTGTCACAGGAAAATAGTTTTACGTGCCCGAAATGAGTAAAAAGGTACATTATATACTTCCGTGCATGACACTTCCAACAAGACGAAAACTGGACTAATCATGTAAGCATAGAAACAAAAATCTTCACGAAAAACGTTGTTAAGCTACTAGCAAGCGAGAATTGTACCCTGGCCCATTATTGACTGTTATTTTATTTTTGAGATTCGACTTCGAAAAGAAATTTCTTGTAATCAGCTATTTCTCGTAGTCTACACACCCGAAAACTCCGGATATAGATTTTTCACGCCATATACCAACTAGGTATGAATATAAGACGTCTAAGATTTGTACTGTCTGCTGCAGCTATGCCAGTAGAGTGCTGGGAACTCGGTTGTTCAAAAATTGATGACCCGGCGTCCTATGCTACAAGGCAGCGCAGGATATTCTTGAAACGTTCTTCGACTATATAAGTATATTATGACAACTACTGAACATATCTTATCATATGATATTTTACTATCACGTTCTGTGCAGGGTAAATATTTGGGTACTCTATTTAGTTAATCTCTACTTCGGGAGAATACCTTATGCCAGAAATATTGCGATCAATGTAATGTATGTTTAACATTCATAATTAATTCGGATATCTATTGTAGTGTTCAGTGACCTCGAAGAAAATTTCTAATTCCTAAAACATTGAGGTTTTACTTTTGCGACACAAAGGGACACTCTGATCTGAAACGAATAATCTAGCACACGTTAGAAATTGTTTGTACGAAAGCTCTTAGTCACATGATTATATTGTACATTAGGGTAGAGTAAGATGTAGTACTAATATTAGTTAATACAAAAATACTGAAAAATTCTGCGACTACGAGAAAAATGACTATTCCAAGTGAACGAAGTTTCCGCTGAGAAAATACAGCGGTTAGAGAATGACAAGTTGGCATTCCGAAGAGTAATAATTCGCCCCTCAGATTCGCTGAGAATTTATAAGGATGAATGACTTCCAATGACGAAAGAAAGAAAGGATTATACATATGGGGGTAAATGTGCAATGAACGATAATGAAGCTGTGGTAGGATGTAGGACAGGGGAAACATACGAATCACATGAAAAGTGCAAAATTTAAATTATATAATTTGAAATTTTAAGGTCTATCGTACAAGAAGTAATTGACTTTTTTCTGTTGTACCTTTATTTCATAATTCATTTTTTAAAATATTCTTCCCGATCGAAGACAATAGTCCTGGAAGGTTACGATTAACGACAATTCAATTAAAATCTTCCAAGTTACTATTCTAATTATCTCAAATCCCACATGAATCGACCGGGTCCCACGAATCGAGCAATCCCAAAGGTAGAAGGCAAGCAACTTGCTGGCAAACTACGAGTCGTCTTCGTACTACCTACTAACTACCCTTCGGTTAAGAAGTGATGTTAAAGTGCTGTGACAAAATTATGTGGATTGTATTTTATATAATGTACAAGATGTTTGATATGTGATGGTCGTTAATTCAGTATATCGATGAGTGGTAAATATATGGTAGGTAATATGCGAATAATTCAAATAGTTGCAGTCAACTTTGCTAAACGACCTCACAAAATGTACAAAATCTTTAAAACACTTTATATACAGATCTGTCTTTTTAGAAAATTATTTTACATGTAGTACGTATATTTCATTTTAAAATGTATTTATATCAGTTTTGGAAATGTGATAATAGCACAGTTTAGAGTTTGGATTGAAGACCACACGGTCGTGTGTAGCGTGAAATAAATAACAGCTACTTTATTAGTGTGAGACTCAAACTACAAGACCTGCTCTTCCGCCTCACCACACAAATCACTCACTCTATTTCAACATTTTACAAGACAAATTAGTTCCGGCGGTTAGAGCGTTTAGCAATTAGCCGCGTCTACCCGAAGGATCGCGGGTTTGAACGCCGCTGATGGCATGGAATGTTTTCCCTTCTCTTTCCCATGTTCGTGACATCGCATTGTGTTAACCCCTCAGCAGAGGAGCCCGCATGTGAGTTAGTGTCTAGTGGATGGCTCGAGGAACACCTCTTGGGCAGGCAGGCCCAGCGGCGCGCACACGGGCGGGCGAGTCGCACTCACTGGCACACGGCAGACGACTGCCCGTCCGCAGACGGCACCGCTTTCCTCCAGCCCGACACGTGCCACCCGTTACCCGATATCCGCACTAACTCCAAACATCCTTCTGAAAATTCATCCCGTCAGCACGCGGTACTTTGTTCCAGCCCACCATCTGAGTGTGCGTCACAATCCTACGATCGCTACCTTTTCACCCGCTGTTCACTCTCCGGACAACATCCTTCGCTCCCACTGCGCTCCGGGTTGCCCGGGAGCCCGTGGGCGCCAAGAGTCGCCCGCCGAGATCATTGAAGTGCGAATCGCTGGGCATGCCTCTCTTGAGGGAGTTTTACGGGCAACGGGCTTGCGCTGGATAAAAACAAAACCCAAAAAAAAAGCCAAGTTAAGAGACAAAAGGGACTGGGAAGTCAAAATTTTGTACATTTGCACGGAATGCACGCGAAGTTCGTGCGTGCATTGGTTGTGGTAACGTCCGGGGTACGGTTGCAGCCCTCATGTACGCCAGCATCTTCGGCAACGTGAGCGCCATCATCCAGCGCCTATACTCGGGCACGGCGCGCTACCACACGCAGATGCAGCGCGTGCGCGAGTTCATCCGCTTCCACCAGATCCCCAACCCCCTGCGGCAGCGCCTCGAGGAGTACTTCCAGGTACACGGGGCCGCCCGATTCCCGCGAGCTCGGTCGCCGTCCCAGCAGAGCGGTGCGGCCGCGCCCGGCGCCGACGACCACGACCGCGCCGCCGGCCGGCTCAGGGCCCTTTCGCTCCCGCGGGCAGTGGTGCGCTCGGCCAGGACACCTTTTCGCGACTACCAGGAAGACCGCTGCCCACGTAAATCGAAACGGCACGTGGGCTGACGCGCCCGGCGGCAAATCGCGCTGATGTTCACTCATTTCACTATCACGTTCTCTTCATACACCAACCATCGTTATAAATACTTGATTCGGGTTTCTTTCGTATACAATCGCGACAAGCGTCTGTCTTGGTAATTTGGTGAACGTTACACAAAGCCGCACCGGGCGTCACTAAAGTCCTATCATTACACCCTGTAGTTTTGCCCACAGTGCCAACGGGGAGTTGATTGGCCCTGATCCGGCCAGGTGGCTCGCCGGCTGGTGGGTTGCCTGACGCGGACGTATTTCGCCCACGTATAATTGCGTTCGCGCAGAACAGAGCGGCGTTGACAGGGAAGAGTAATCGATGGAATCGATGGTTTCGGTTTTTCAGATGTACTCGCTTCTGTCATCTCCTCTTCGTTGCTTGTGGCGTAGGCCGAGCTCACTGTTATTTGGCGGCGGGCTTAGAGTGGGACGAATCAATTCGATCTTTTTGGTGTGGATCTATTTGTATCCCACTTTCTCAAGAAACCATGTTTTCAATCAAATATACTTCTATTTTTCAATGAAAGGTGCAGTAAAATTAAATTTTAAAGGTATTCTTTCAAATTGTTCGATTTTAATTCTCAAGGAAATGAAATGTAACCTACCGTGTGTTAGTGGTAGAATACTTAAGTTGCCAGTGGTCGTTGCAAGTTTTAATATGGTTTAAATTTCGGCGAATTATTTTCATTTTCTGTTACACAATTAAATAAGCTAAACACTAGGTTAAAGTAGGCACAAGAGAAAAGAAATATATTTGCACTGCATTCAAATATGTTGGATAATGACACGAATATTTAGTATCACGAAAACTAATATGTTTGTTGAAGAATGGGCATTCCAACTATTTTCACAATTCGAAACTTCCATCTTCCGAGTTTTCAGGTAGATTGACAGACTTTTCTTCGATTAGAGGTCGATTATTTTATGACGATCATCATTGATAGGACTTCCGATAAGCGGACGAAAGAAGAGAGAGATGTGGGGTTTGAAAAGGTGGAAGATTCTTACCAAGGATACTCTCCCTTCATTCCATTTAAGATGGTTATGTTGTACTTGTCTGCTTCTGCAAACTATCGGACATTTTTAATAGGTTTAAAAAGAGAGATTGATGGAAGTAGGCGTTTGCGAAATTTTGAAAACGTGTTGTTACTATTTATTGATAGACTGTTTCTCTGTCCGTTCTTTCTTCTCGTCAATCTGTCTTGTCATTGTAGGAAACAATCCAGCCATTAGATTTTTACAAAATCCATTTTTAGAAGAGATTGGTGAATTATTTGAAGCACGTGTCGCTAATTATTTTAAATTGTAAGGTAGTTGGTTTCTACAGTTCTACCTTCTGCAGAATGTCTATGCTCCTGTTTCGCGCGATTAATTGATCCATTCCTGGCCTTACAGTTCATGTCGTGCTCTGGGCGTTGTTGTGCTTTATCAGAACAAGGGTTAGGAACAAAGAAAGATTCATAATCCACTGATTCTACGCAGGAGACAGTAAAAGTCTTAAATGAAGGAGTAACGTAGAAGAAACGGTACATTCGGTGTATTGATCGTTGTGGAAACTGTTCATCTCATTATCCACGGGAAAGTTGTGTAACTGAAATGAATTAGTACTATCTGTGCATATTGTTCCATATAAATATGCTTGTTCGACTACATGGCCTCGCACTGAGAACTGACGTTACGTTCAATAGGAAGAATTTCGTGCATTCTTTCTTGCCGAAAAATGTAACAATCGGCAATAATTTCAACATTCTAGGTCAAACCTATACGGGTAAGTTTAGAAGAAAGTATATATTTGCAATCTGAAAAATATAGAATATGAATTGTAAAAAAAAAAAAAAAAGAATTGCAACAAAACTATTTACAACATTCGCAAGTCTAATTGGGAATATAAAACTTTAAATAACTCAGTTTTAGGTTAGCAAATTCTAGGGGTGGTCATATGAAACGCTGGTTGTGGTGCAGCACGCGTGGACCTACACCAACGGCATCGACATGAACAGCGTGCTCAAGGGCTTCCCGGAGTGCCTGCAGGCCGACATTTGCCTGCACCTCAACCGCAACCTGCTCACCAACTGCTCGGCCTTCGAGGGCGCCTCTCCCGGCTGCTTGCGGTGAGATCACTCGGACGTCTCCACTACATACAAAGTTTTAGATTTATTAGATTAAAATATTCGATTTTTTCTTCCACCATACGACGTATTATTAATAATTATTGAATGTATTATTGTATGCATGTATGTGGAATTGAATGAATGTTCTAGTGATATTAGCTGTGTTTCTTGCATTATCAATGATTATTTTTTGTTTAACTACTGTGTTCCACCAATTATGAAGTACCAACCTTACTTGTAAACTTCTATTACTTATATATCGCATTTCGATATCGTGAATCGATGTTATGGAGTTGGCTCGTAGACTGTCGGAGTCCTGCACATCGAATGAGGCATCTAAGTTTGCCACAGAAATATCTTGATGAGGAGTGAGGTATCGGAGTGCGGTTTGCGCCACGATTTTCTACTTGAAGGGGATAATAACATATTTAGTTTCCTTGTTTCTAACATTTGAAATTTTCGAAATGTTTTGACCGTTTCGTAAATTGAAGTATTCATTTCTCCAGAGGCATATTTAAGTCCTCAAGGTGAGGAATACAATGATTATACAATGATCGTTATACATTTGGAGAGACTTCTAAAATTGAATAGCACGAGACGGGCGCCGAATAACGTATTTCGTGGATTTCCCTCTTTTATGATGAATAGTGTACCTGATCTTAATTGTACTAAAATATTTCATTTTTACCATGTTCGATCTCGCTGTCGCAGGGAAACGGCGCAAACGCTT
This sequence comes from Gryllus bimaculatus, assembly GCA_017312745.1. NCBI lineage: Eukaryota > Metazoa > Arthropoda > Insecta > Orthoptera > Gryllidae > Gryllus > Gryllus bimaculatus. Next base: position 1,636,447 of record BOPP01000226.1, on the reverse strand, counting down.
AAGTGTACGTTAAGTGACCCGTAAGTGGAGCCGGCCGAAGCCTTGCAAACACCATTATTTATTAATGAAATATATTTCACAAACTAAAATTAATTTATTTTCAAGTATTAATCATGACTATTCCTTGCATGAAATATACACCAATAGTGTGCACAAATTGGGACCAAAGCAACAAATCAGAGACTATCCAAAATTGTAATCATTATCTCCGTGGAGGTGAAATTGTTTGCCGAGAGATTGCGGTATTTGATTGTTCCAAGTGGCCGTGCATACACGTATTGAAGACAAATCGATGTATGTAGTAATGAACTCACTAAAAAAATTCGTGAAGATATCTCACAACATAGCATAGAAAGTATTCGGGTATATTCGCAGATAACACAGATTTCTTTTCCAGTTTTTCATTTAAGCAGTTAATTGTTTCTTCAAACTTTTCAATAAAAAATGCCACGTTGCTTTTACGAATCTAGCACGCGCTACCCCGTGAACATACGTGCACTAGAGTTTTGAGGACCTCTTTAATAAATGATTCACTCGCTAGTTATGCGAGTATATTATCATTTTCGGCCAGCTAACAATCAAGATTGCAAGCGCTGCAAATATCTAACCCTGTGAGATATTTTCCGAGCAGAATCTCGCAAAGTGCGACGAAAAATCGGCTTTTGAAGCCTATCCAGCTTGCTGCTGCGGTAGTGAGCCGCAGAGAGAGAAGCTTCCAGTATCTGCTCTGGAGAGATATTCCACATTTCATTCGTGCCAGGTACTATATTAATGTGAGCTGTCCGAAGTTTAGCTTGTAGTACAGAATCCTACAAATGTTTCTGTCAAGAGAATTTCTCGTGAATAAAGTTATCAAACTCTGTTTTATGTAATCATTAATATAATTTTTCACAATAATTATACCAGTACAGTAGATAACACTAACAACGAAATTTAAACATTTGTTTATGTCCTAAGAATTAATTTAATTCTTAATGAGGGAGAAATGCCGGTAATTGTAAGAAGGATAATAATACCCAGTCATATTGCCATGAACATCGGATAAAGGAACGTTGTTTGGAGATAACTTTGGCGTTGAACTAAGTGTTTTTTCTTGATTATACTTTGGGAATATTTCGTTATCATGTACTGTTTCATATTTTTAAACAAAAACTCTGCGAAAGATAAAATGAATTGTGGCAAGAGTTTATACTTTCTACCCCAAATTAAGGAGGTTTCCGCTCTCTTTACGAAGGAGGTCTTTAGGCATATCTCTGAATCTTTGATTTCTAAATTTAAATATGAAACTTCACGAGGTTACGGGTCTGGCCGGCCAACCAAAACGAAGTTATTGTTAAATGTTTATTTAAAAACTTACTAGAAGTGTTAAGTGAACTGAATTGAGGATCACCATCCTGCACAAATCATACATTTCTTCTTAAAGATAGATTCACGTTAGAATGTTGGCTGTGCTCCACGCGCTCACGTGCCACTGAATCGTGCTCGCTCGGTCTACGTCAGATGTCAAGGTAGCAGTCATCATCAGTAGATCACGCCGACAGGAAATAGGCGTTTGTACTTTCCTACATCGTGCGCTTATTTCTCGACTAAAGCGGGTCATCTACTCCATGAATTGCTTTGGTTTGTTTTTGATACTGGGTCAATGAAATCACAATATCATCGCCATATGAGGACTAATGTATTTTATCACACACTACGTGAATAAAAATATACACGTTATTTGTTTACACTATGTTATGTAAACGCTGACGCTTCCTTGGTGACTTTTTAATGTTATTCACTCGTTGCATTGGTTTCGTTATTCCGTCAAATGACATTTGTTCCAAAGACGAGGTCACGTTATTAGCAAAATTCCACTTACGGGACGTATGAATGTCAAGGAAACAAGTAGATATGTGGGGCAGACCGAACCATTCCCTATCGTATGTCTTGTAAAATTCGCCAAAATATTGTCAGCTTTAAAAACGTTCATCTTCGCACTCATTAATACAACTAAACTTCTCAAAATTAATTTATTTATAGAAAATATCGTGGAATATAATCTTTACAGATATTCTTGATTAAAATGGTTTACTTGTATTTCTCGTAAAACGTATTTATATTGTATACTACACATCACGATGACATACGCACATTTTATAAAGATTTAGAAATAAAGATTACTTTTAGTCGCGACAAATCACTGAAAACGTCACATTTATTTTGAGGATATGTTAAAAGAAAGAAAATAAATGACTATTATTTCAAGCTAAGTGTTTTCAACTCAATTCACTTTCATAATTTCCACTTTCCACTTTCATAATTTTCCACGTTCTCGTAATTTATTAGAATGTGAGTATAAAATATTTTACTACAAACGCTTTTTTTAATAATCGTGTAAATATTTATTATGTTTTTGGTAAAATAAAATCGCGCTAGTAACTAAACGTGTTTATCCATGCAACATTCAAATTCTGCATTATTGCATCGAAGGCGTATATTAAACTGTGAAAAAGAGTACATTAAAATTTAGAATGTTTATGGGACCAAACTTGAAAGAATCTGAAAGAGTTTCAAAGCCTCTGACGTAGTTGAAGGACATTTTTCTTCCATTAATTTCTCTTGTGGATGTTCAGAGTATCTGAAAGAGTTGAGAAATTACCACCCCCCCCTTCCCGGAGTATTTTTAGGCATTCCGCATTCCGCCCCGTGCCGGAAGTCCGGCCTAAGGCAGGTCGCGGCGCGGCGCGGCGCGGCGGGGGGAGGCGGGGGTGGCTGACTGACTGGCGTGCGGTCGCGCGTGCGCAGGGCGCTGTCGCTCAAGTTCAAGACGACGCACGCACCGCCGGGCGACACGCTGGTGCACCGCGGCGACGTGCTCACCTGCCTCTACTTCATCTCGCGCGGCTCCATCGAGATCCTCAAGGACGACATCGTCATGGCCATCCTAGGTGAGTGAGCCCTCCCTCCTGCCTTCCTCCCGCCCGCGTGGATTACTGACGCCGCCGGTGAACTCCTGTCGCTTGATACATCGGCGAGGTCTGGGGCAGGGGTTACCAACCTTTTTCTTCCAAAACATTTGTTTTTAAAATTATCTACTCTATCGACCCCTTAGGTTTTGCTTTATTATATACTACCTATTCCTGGCCCAAATAATTACACATAAATGACGTATAAAAATGTACTCAAGTATGAACGAAAATTTTAGAAAACGTATTCGAATTGTTTTATTATTTTATTTTATTCGGATAAATCTACATCTGTTGTGCTATCAAAATCTCAGATTCTAATAGCACTAAAGTATGATTTTCTTTCATGTGAATGATATTAAAATCCGGGGTCGGAGAAAGGGCGTGCATTATTTTTAGGTGAGAAGGTAAGAGGAACAAATATTAAATATCAGAAAGCTAATAATTATCAACATCATTAATATTTGTTGAACTCAATTGTATCTTCATTATACCGATCAGTCGCCAGTGCACATTTGGCTCTCCTGTCCCGAATGAAACCTTGATCATTGTTGACCCCCTTTAGAAAATCATATATTCATACGGGTCGTTAACGACTCCGTTGAGTACCCCCTGATTTAGGCCTACGTAAAACATTGTGCGCAAAACCTATATATTTTCAAGTTCTATTCAACAAATTTAGAAAATCAGTGTGAACAATGATGTTTTACATAAATTTATTAAGTCGCTTTATTTTGCAATGTTATTTGATCTTACGAGACGATAGAGGAGTGAGCGATATTTTTTTACATTGTAACTGATGTATCTACATGTTTTAATTTCCTAATTTCCATAAATTTAAAATATTAAAGAGAAAATTAATACATTTAACTTCTTTTTATGTTTTTGAACAAAATAGTCTCCAAATCCCGGGAGACAAAGGCCTTCAAAAGCCGTAGGTGTTTTCGTCGAAAAATTGTGGTTGATTTTTCACGCCCCAAAGTATCACATCTGAATGTCATATCATCCAGAATCATGCATCTGTCATCGTCATCACTCTCATGATCACTCAGACATTTTGGTGCGGAGGCTCTGTTGCATACTGCGCGCTCTACCACCTCCTCTCAACACGCACTAGACAAGCAGAAGAAAGAAATGTTCACAAAATTGTGAAAAGTTTGTACATAACATTTGTTACATTTGTTCCGTAATTTTAGGTGATAACAATGTGCAAATGCCGAAACTTCTCATTAGCCGTTCTGTAGGTAAAGGCGCTAGCATCTTTCCGTGACCACGAAACGTCAATCACATTCTAAGTTTATTCGGACCTTAATAAAAAGATTGATTTAAGTAATTCATGAACAAAAAATGTTGACAAACAACGGCCACATTTATTGGCCGCGGAGGTTAAAGTAAAAGGTTACAAACATCAGTGGAAAGAATTAAATTGTGTAAAATTATTGCCTTTTCGATGATTTCGACTTTTTGGATGCCGGCGTATGAGTAGATGCCTTTGACCCCCGGTGTAACAAATATTCAGACACACAGGATAGCTGTGATGAGAAGTGATGTGTTCTTTTGCCTTTCCAATTACGAGTTATTAATTATTAATTATGCAATGTGTCCGTGAGTAGTCCTGGTACTTTACTTTTTGAATTGCTTTTTAAAAATCCGTCTGTGCCCTCACCCCGTCCTAAAACCCACGCGCGACAGCTGTGGAAACCTCGTTAAGTGCAAAGCTGGATTAATCCTCTGCCTGTACATATCAGGCACCTATGATCCAATTGTTAATTATAATGCACAAATGCTAAGACGCGAAATAGATTGCTGATGCGTCTATGTAAATCCAATTTGGAGTAAGCTGCGCCAACCGAAGGACGTTTGGCTTCTGAAGATTATAACAGATAAACTGCTGCTAATTTAACATTCTATAGCAAGTCATAGTCGCGAGGTATTTGTACCCAAGAAAATATTTTATTTTTAAAAATTTTTCTGTTATTAATGTTTTTATTATTCTTTTGTGTATAGTATACAGAGTGTACTACTATCCTTTGTTCCACGTTTATATTGCAAATCTCCTTTACTTTTACTCTCATCTGAACTTTCAAAAACAAAAAAGTAGTTATAATCCGGAACACAAACTCACGTGTTAGAAGTACAGTTGTGCGGCTAAAATGTTGTGTATTTCCTAGGTCTGCGAAGGTTTGTAGGAACAAAATATTTCAAGTTATTTATTTCATATCAAATGTTCGAATTTTGAAAGTGATAGTTTTTCTATTGTACCACATAGAGATATTATGTATTTGACACAAACAATTTAATACCTTGCGCTGAAATTGGTTTAAAGGAGACCTTTAAGATGGAACCATTCTTTGTCTGGCTGTACTTCTTCATCACTACGTAGTATAGCACTCATAACGACGCTTTGGGTGTAGAAAATTATCTAAATATTATTTGGGACAAGAGGGAGAATTCATCATCATGCTTCATATGTGAATATGTTTCCAAAGCTAGAGAAATACATTGGGAAGTTACTGCTTGGCTGAAAAAAAAGTACTTAGTGCCTAGACATAAACGTAATAAATTTTCTAACAATTGACTCATTTTTTTTTTCTAATCGCGTTGGATATCCAACGTGGAATAATGTAGCAATTCGTTAAATTCTTGGACAAAACTGATTTCTCTTTTCAATATAGTGTTCAAAAATGCCCTTTGCAATCAGTAACAAAAATAGAAAAATAAATTTTCGATGGTCCATTTATTCATCTAATTAAGGATACTGGTTTAGAAGTAAAGTTATTGGCGTAGAACTTTAATTTGAAGGACTTATTTAAGAATGTTATCATCAATTTTCTGGCCAACGTTAAAGATGTTCAATAACAACATATTGTTAAAACGATGTTCGAAAAATGCAAGTGACTCGTATGTGATATGAGCATAAAGTAGAATGGTCTCATCAGGATATAACACATCAGTTACCAGGATCAATAGGATATCTTATTTCATATCAAATGTGACCATGTCTCCATGACTGACTATTTTTGGTTTTTTAATAACCGATATCACTCGCCTGGATGATAAACGTTACTCAAGACAGCGTTTGTTTTTAACAAAACAGAGAACAAAATATATTTCCTGCTTTAAGTTCGATATTTTACTATTCATTATAAATTACTGTATTACTACTATTAATATTTTGTCTTATTTTACAGCGTTTTACACATTGAGAAATGTGGGCTGTAATTGTCCAGGTATTTCTCTAGGATTATCTAATACTAATTTTTGCACAGCAAGTACCTTAAACTAATGGGCCTTATGAGTATTTGTCTGGCTGAAGCAACATGTATAGCCAATAAAAAAACAGATTTTCGCTAAAATTCGCTAAAAGATTTCGGAAAATTTAGTAGAACTTGAATTTAGGAATAAGTATTAATCATAAATATGTATGAATAACAATCAATACTCTGTTATCAACTATTGAACTGACTTCTTGAAACAAGCGCACGCGTGAAGTTTTTGTAAAAGCTTTTTTATAAGTCATAACATAATCTTTGACGCATTCATTGATTGCTGCAAAATCTATATTTGTATTGTTTCAGTCCCATCATAATGATTTAAAACCTTTTCCAAGTCATTCGAAGGTGCATTAAGTGAATATTCAATTCGTACAAAATAAATTTTGTTTGAGATTGGAGTCGCTTTAAATTTTTAAATTCTTCATTTTGAAAACTATGGATTATAAAGAATATGTTTTTGCAAGAAAATTTGTTAGCCGACTGGTAAATCATTGTTCCTCATTAGTTCATCCAATGCCATGGTTTCTGTAACATGTATGTAATACTGTAATTTTTTATACTATTTTATATGTAAATTTTGTGCGAAGGGACATATGTTACAATATATTATTTTATTCTTGTGTCAAAATCATGGTATTTACATGACCGTATTTGACATTCACGATTAACACTCATTCACTATTAATGAACAATTAATTTGCAATTTTCAGTCATTTCCCCCATAATGCATTTTTTCATAATTGCTTCAAAGGTAGAAGAGGTAGAAGTTGTAACATGTATCGTTTTTTCGCCGGCGTTCATTTATTGAATGAACGCTTATTATCGCTTCCTCGTTTGCCTCCAGCGGAGAGCGAGGCGGGAGGCGAGGCGAGGTGGTAAGACGCGCTGTCGTGTTTCACAGGCAAGGACGACATCTTCGGCGAGAACCCGTGCCTGCACCCCACGTTGGGCAAGTCGTCGTGCAACGTGCGTGCCCTCACGTACTGTGATCTTCACAAGATTCACCGCGACGACCTGCTCGACGTGCTGGAGCTGTACCCGGAGTTCGCGCACAGCTTCTCCAGCAACCTGGAGATCACGTTCAACATGCGTGACGTGAGTACCCCTGCATCGCAACACCATCTTATGCTACAGCAATTATTCACAAAAACTATACGGCTTGTTGAAGCTTTAAAAGCGATTTCACCCGGGTCCTTCTTTTTCCTTGGATATTTATGTTGTTTTGCTCATCATTCATGTTGTTATTAATAATGATGAAGATGAAGATAAGTCATAAGATGTAATGGACATTGAGAATAAAGAGTGAGAGTCTAGGAAACCGTAAATATACCGGGGCACGCTGTTGGCAGCGAGATTGCTTTCTCCGCCGCAATTTCCACGAGAATAGATTGAGATTTGAACCCTATGACCCAGCGGTGTAAACCTAAGTAGCACTTTGGCCTACTCTAATTAGAGTGGCCCTCTTCCTTGGTTTTCACTAACCACTGTGATCCCACAACGTTAAGAAAGAGAACCCTCTAGATGTTTGTAGACCCTTCAGAGATAACAACACTTGTGCTTGAGGAAAGAGGATGGCTTATTAGGGGAATAAGTGTGCGTCCGCCTTCCTTGGAGTTAACTTTGCAGGGTCCAAGCACCACGATAAGTTGAATTACGTGTTGCGCACACACCGTTTGTCAGCACTTATTTTACCTTTTGTCATACTATTTTAATTTTTAGGAATCTCGAATTTCGAAAAAGTTTTTAAAAGGTATTTAAACATCGGTCATAGAGACGTGTGAGGTAGATTGCAAATTTTGCGGTAGAAAAAGGACAGAGAATTTCGTGCATTTTCCCCATACGAACGTACAGTAATAAGATTTTTGTCTTTTAAAATTTCAGTTTAATAAAACCACTTTCAGTAGCCTAAAAAAGCATTTTTTGCGTTTTCCCATTAAGGGCGATTTTTTAACATTTTTCTGTCTGTGAAGCTGTTATGCAAATTCTTAAACCAACATAAACAAGTGGTGCTACAGAATGGCCAGCTGCCATCTATCGCTGCCCCAAATTCATTTTTTTTTAATTTTTCGCTTTCCTAATAGTATAACCGAAATATTATTTTAGGCTTATTAAAGAGCTGTAAAACCTTGTTCTAAATTGAAATTTTCTTCAAAAATGTTAGAGCAAATCTTGAAGATGTGAATGACGGAGAAGGAGAGCGGTTTCATCAAAATGTAAAAGTGCTTGAAGAATGGTTACAAGGTCATTGGGATGCATCTATGTTAGGAAATTACTTTTGGCGTTTAAAGCGAGATGGTACTTTCCAATATCAAAGGAAAAGTTTTAAAAATGTATTTTTTTGTGTTCAATATATAATTTTAACCATATATTGTATATTTTAAAGTATGCAAATGTATTTTAATACGTTAGACACTGCTTTTACTCGAATTATTGACAATTACGTAAAGCAATGGCTATACAGGACGTTTACGTTTAATGTTTTTACAAATATTTGTTAGTAATCCTCCCTAAAAAAACTGTACGTGATAGGAACAAATGACATATTTATTCTTATTAAGCTATATTTATGAATGAATACTCAGGAAAAATTGAAGTGGGTCTTCTTTTTAAAAAAATTGTTACGCAGTGTAATTAATCTTTCCCTTAGTCTTTCTTGCTCTATTTCTCTGATAACGTGAATAAATTAAAGGAAAATCGTGTATGCCCATGTAGTATGCAAGTAGTACTGCGGATCACATTCTTATTTCACACCAAACGATTCAATGTTTTATATTTGAAAGCATGTAAATAGCACATCAGAATATATCATTAATAAAAGCAATCCACAAATTTTTCATTCCATGACTTACCGACATGTGTTACCGACAAAAAGTTCCTTCTTGTGTTATTAAATGCCAGTTTTACGTATCTAAACCTGTTTTATGAAAGTGGTCTAGAGATCTGATCACACGTTACGCGTTGCGTTGCCCTAGAGCAGGGCTTCTGAAGGGGGCGGTGCACTTGGCGTGGCTTGCCCCAACGGGTGGGGAAGGCAGACGCTTGGTCGATCGGTTTTGTCTAGTTAAGGTGAAGAGCACGCGGGCAACTGCAACAGCCCACCGCTGGCAGTCTACCCGAATTGTTGAATTTAACAACTCTACTCTGGGACTCTACATGCTGAAGATTGCGTCGCTACTCGCAGGAGAGATCGATGTTCGCATTGCGGTTGAGATGGATGAATGAGAGATATTCCGAGAAGGCCGCGGTCGCGGACTTGAATTGCACTTCTCTCCCATAGTATGTCGCACGGAGATTTAACCTTTTTGGTGGTATATAAATAAATGGGAACAGAGGAAGCGAGTCACCTGTTACTCCAGCGAACTGCCTCTATTCGGTCGTTTGACTCACCGTGGTTAAGGAGAAGTATGTCTGTTCCATGAGAAAACCAATTAGATGCGAGAATTGAAACTTTTCGACAAATGCCACGGAAGCCGGCGGGAACGTTCGAAACTGAGAAAGCAAAGTTACGACGGAGGGGAACAGCGTGTCTTCCAAGTCAATATACATAATAATGATGATGATAATAATAATAATAATAATAATAATAATAATAATAATAATAATAATAATAATAATAATAATTGACAAAATAACTGAAGAAAATAATGCAGAGGCATGGTCTTCCCATGGGAACCCAACATCTTCCCTTGTGAGTGCCTTGATTCTATTAAACAGAAACTATCGGTATTTTCGTCTCGTCTGAGGTGATACAAGTTGAGTAACATGCGTAAAACCGATAATTTCTTGTTTAATAAGTCTGAAGAAACCTTTTACCGAACAATGAGAAAGACAAAAAGCCCAACTAGCCCTTGGTATCCAAACTTACAAAGGGTTCAAGACTTATGAATGAGACAGCTCTCATATGTCAAAATCTTAAATTCAGAGGCAAGCTGAATTGAAGGAGAGCAACAAAGGCCAGCTTAACTACCACAGATGGAAAATGTGTCATTCACATTACCCTAAAACCGAGTAGGTGCTGGCAGTGGGAACGCGTTGCGCACCAGTCGCAGACGCTAATAATGGTCGAGGGCGGCACACTGATTAACAATCACGTACCATTGAGATGAGGCAATGATGTGCCCCAACGTCGTTATTTCCCGTCTTTCAACGCTTATCGGGTGTTTACAAAATAATTTGGAACCGTCGTCATGCGTAAAGGCTTCACGGAAACTCCAGCGTTTCCCTACAGCCACACCTGTCCTAATCACTTTGAAATCTTATTTTAGAATTTGTCGATCTAGAGAACAGTTGTGTAATCGAAGCCACGTACTCAATGTCGAACTAGTATTTGTAAAATAGGCAGTGGCCATCTGTATCCTTGTGGAAAGGACCACAAGTACAGAAAAATGTTCAAAATATGTAACCCCTTGACGAATCTCAGAAACTGAAAATATTTAACCCAAACATGCAGAAAATGATTGTAATAATGTTGCTAATTACATGTACTATTAGTTCTTAAATATATAAAATTTTCCCACAGTTTATTCTGCAGTCCGCCACTTCACCTTCATTAACGATCTCTGGAACACCGATGGCATTTGTATGTTACAGTTAGGGATGATTGGTCTGTGATGAGGTGATGAATCACATGTCACTTCGCAGGTATTGTCTGCTCGCAGATATTGCTCGCGCTCTGATCAACTGTTCATTTTTAATCGCATCCGATTTAGTACGTCAGTTTCAAATTAGGTTTACTCGCGTGCCCAATTTATAATTCGCATGCACTGATAGGTTTGGCGAACTATGCAGAATGCACAGAGCATCCCAGGAGACCGTTGCGGCGACTTCGAAGTAAATTGCGTCTTGCGTCAGTTCTATTCGGAGTCGTGCAAATGTCTGATCTGTGCGGCGTAAAGTTAACACCTGATTTTCAATATTCATCCCGGTTTGTTACTTTTGTGAAGACAGTTAACTGTGCATGCGAGGCTGTTGATTTTTTTTTTTCGAAAGACGTAGAAGGTTCTGGATAATTTGTAAAGTTGCTTTGAGAGAATTTTGAATGCCTATGTAAAGTTATCTTTAGATAGGTAAAACAGAAATGTATACTGTTCGAAGTGTCCAAATAGTACGTGATATACGTAATTAAAAAACGCAAAGAATTCATATCACATCATGCAGTGACTCGGCGCGTGGCTGAAAGTAGGCGAGATCAGAATAGTACGATGATGGTAAATGAAACAAAGGTAAATTAATGATGAGGATTTGAAAAAGCATAAACAGACTTGCTTGCTATGCCCACTCTGGTTCCAAAAAAGAATCCTTTCTTCAAGAATCATGCCATCCTCTGGGTTTAGTGAATATCATGTGTGGTTTTGTGATTATCGATAAATTCGCAAGCAGCGAGATGCAGAAACTCTGATCTGCAAATGGAATTTGCTGGCTTTTTCGCGTATGTATCGGAGAAAAAATAATAAATTTAAAATTTCAAGGATAACTGTATGAATACAATAAATAACAAGCGACGATTCCCTCATAAGTAAAAAATTATATTTCATGGACAGACGTTTCGATCTCATCGACGAGGATTTCGCAAGGGAGATGGAAACGCCTGTGGATAAAATAGAATGTTTCACTTATGACTGGAATCATCGCCTGTTATTTAATATAATAATACATTATTATATCAATAATGCTATTAAGTATGTGAATTTAATTAATTTTAGAATCCACATGCCAAAGCCACTACAACTCTGTAACAAGGTTATTCTGTTTACATAAATCGCCGGTGCTCAAGAAAAGGAACACATGTGGAAAATCTTGAAGTCAAGAAATACGTTTAGAAACCTGTATATTTGTACTAATAAGTTTCCTAAAAATAGTTTACAGGAAAGTCGGTATATACAGAGAAGCATTTTGTCGTTGCGCGGTACATAAACTGCTTTCCCCATTAAAATCGCTGTCCTGCAAAATAACAATTTTCTACATGTGTCACTTTTTGTATGCGCCGACAATACGTGGTTGTAGGTTTTATGTGAAAAAGTGTGTCAACAGTTCAATAAATAGTCAATAGCACAGCAATAAAATTACTTTTAATATCACACTTCATCTCCCTCGTCGATCACTGCAACGGGCGATAAGACAAAACCCAGTAGACAAGAGCAATAATTTTCAAAGAGAAATATCGATTGGCTGTTATGAAACGAATTAAACATCTCACCAGTGGTCATAATCACACCAGTGAAATATGCATATAAATTACACGCATTCTTACATCACACATATTCTGTTAATATAACTGATTAAATATTGAAACTGGAATTTAGTTTTTATTTTTATTTTCTTATTTGTATTCCTTTATGCTGAATAGTGGAATAATAGATGTGCTCCATGCACTATAAAGTGTAGTTTTCATTGCAAGGTAGTTTCGTAAACCCCAAATGTCAAAATCACTATTTTGAATATGAATTTATTTCTTATATATTTGTCACTATATTTCCGAAAATTAGCATACATTTCCGAAATTAATGGATCAATATAATCGCCTCCAAATCAAACATTTCTCATGTTGAAAACACATATACACATTTCCTGAAAATGAGATAAAAAAGGTGGAATTCGCATCCAACCGCGGAGGTCAAGGTTTAGGGAAGGATAATTGGTGATCAGTTGACTCGCTTCAATTAGCGCATTCAGAATGATCGTAGAAGTTATAATAATTGTGTTTATTTCCTAAAATACCAGTTCGTGTTGTATTCCAGACTGCGAAGAGTAAACTTTCATCTATAATCCAAAGGGAAACAAAACACACTTAGGATTGCTTAGATGAGTGAGTAAGCGAGTGAATGAGAAAGTGAGTGAGTGGGAAACTAAGTGAGTGAGTAAGTGAGTGAGGGAGGGAGAGAGAAGCAGAGAAAGTACAACGAAACCTGTCAAAATATCCCAACACTCTTCACCGCGATTCAGAAATTATAGAGATAAATCCGCTTATGTGAGTGACGTTTTATCATTTTTGTCCCGAAACCTATGACACCCTTTCTATTCTGGCGTATTTCCCAGGAGAAGCTGGCAAAGTACTAATCGTAAACGCGTGTTCTTTGCCGCCTTAAAATGGTTTTATTGGAGTCACCTCTGGAGGAAACATTTGCAGCAGTACGACCTCCTTCAAATTAACTGAATCGGTCAGAAGAAACGTGCTTTTCAGCTCTTGAGGATGGGAAACATTGTCACATTAATGTATCGTACATTAGTTATAAATTCCGTTTTGTCAATATGTTTTCAGATATTGTTAAACGTATCCGATAATATTGGTATTTTTATTCGTACAAAGCTCTCTTGATCCGATGCTGCGGTCGTCATTGGTACTATGTGGTTGAAAGCATCGGGTGGACACCACCAATAACGATGCTTACAGCGCGACGGAAAAAGGTTTAATTCATAAAAAGCAATTCGTGATATTTTTAATCCTCTCTAATGAAATGTCGTTGTGCATTCCAAGAGCACATCCCAATTTCCCCCTCTTTTGGATGCTTACTAATCACACAACAGTACTCTCGTCCATCAGCGCTAACCTCTCTCGGTCTCTCACTCGTCGGCCCTAGCGTTTGCACCTCGACCGCGAAGTTGGCCTCGCCCCGCCGGCCCGCCCGCGTCCCAGAGCGCCGCGTCCAACGAAGACCCGGTCCATTCCGTGTTTATAACACTCCGAGGGCTATTACGCGCCGCTTGGCCAAACTCGTAAAACGAACCTGGACGACCAGTCGCTCTATCACTTCCGGGAAAGACTCTTAAAACGAGCTCTTAAACGATGTATATTTCGATGAGCGCAAGGGACGGGTGCAGGGCAGAAGTGCTCCTGCCGCTCCGTGCGAGCGGTCTGTTGGAAGCGCCGCGCCGGTGGCCCCCACACTGCGGGGGCCAAGGTGAACCCAGGCTTGGACTGAGATTTGCACGTTGCGTTGCTGAGCCTCAGTCGTCCTGAGAGCTCGGAGCGCGGCGAGTGTTATACAGGATTAGGCAGTAAGAACGTCCACCCTGAATATTCTCTGAACGGTTCAAGGTATTAAGATAAAATTTTTATATAACGAGTCAAGTCACAAGGGCTTATTAGTTATCGGATAGTGATTTTGATAACACTTTTTATGATACAGCAGTTCGATCAACATTGTTTTTTAAATGGACACTACACTTTGTATGCAGGTGGGTAGATCTTCAGAAGACTGTTCCGTCGTACGGGATATGTTTTTGTTTGATAAAACTTAATAGATAAAAAGAGTTGTGAAATGTGGCAACGTATCAGGTGCCAGGAAGTCCGCGGAGCGTCGTAGGGCAACGTAGCGTTCGTCAAGTTGTAAGACGCAGCTCCTCGCAGTGGCCTCGACAGTTGCATCGGCCGGATTCTTTGGGGTTCCATCTGAATATCTCGTACCGTTCAGAGAACATCGGGGTGGAATCCTACTGAATAACCCTGTATACAAGTGTGTTATTATCCCCGCACACATTGAATACGTGGGGTAGCCAAAGTTGACATTAATGGGGCCTGGAGGCAACTGCTCTGTAACAACGTCGGAAACACGATAAACGCGCAAGCTGCAACATACCCTAAATAGACATCATTCGCACCGGGACGGGACAGATGGGGAGATGCGTTGGGATAGTATTGTTGCCATAATAACCAGAAATATTAGCTTTTCAAAGCGCGGTCATGTCACCTCTCTCAATGCATACTTCGCGCACCGCTGGCTGACGGGCGCGACCCCGATGTCTGACCACCAGGATTGCCCAACCTGACGCCCCGTGTTTTTACATTCTCGTTACGTAATACTGCAGAAAATCAATGGCTAGATTGTGAAAGTATTTTTTCATGGTTCCGTCTGTCCGTCTGTTTGTGTGCGAACAACTCTAGCACGTAAACTGTTCGTATGATTTTCCCCAATCGATCTGGCCGAACTGAATAGCCCGCTAATTTGAGAATAATTATTTAATTTTTGTGGTTACTTTTAATGGAGACTGTAAGACATTTTTAAAATGTTTTCACAATTGATTTTAAGTTCTTCAAATATTTTGCTTAATTAGAACGAATTGCGCTTGTAAATATGATGTACATTTGATTTGCATTCAGAAACTGACACGCGTTTTATTGCAGAAACTGCCATAAACAAACAGTCACCACAGTTACAAACAATTAATAACGGTTATACTCGTGACTAAGAACGCTTCGAGTCATACGGAAAAATCTGTTTGTTTTAAAAATTGTTATTGAAGATCAATAAAAATAGAAAAATTACAAAAGGTGAAATTTGAAATGTATCAATAGAAAGAATCACAATGACTGACTCCTAATCTTTAAAACATTGCCAGAAGAATGCCGTCCACCGCTATTTTTCTCAATAAAATGAGTCAGGCAAAAAGGTTTCAAATATCCAATTAAAGGCACACGATATACGAGTATGCTAACGTTCCTATGTATGCCGTGGTGACTACTGTTCCTGATAACTCTTGTACGTTGCAATATGCTACATCACTGGAATTGTTTCCCGCATTTTGGGTTAAAGTGTGATCGATTGCGGACATGGCGCTTTTGATGTCATTTACTCATGATCATCTAGGACAGGGCTGCCCACTGATTCTTTTCGGGAGCGCAGGCCCAGTGGAGAGCAGCAGAGAACGCGGCCGGAGCGACAGCTTGAGCGGCTAGTGACAACTATACGTAGCGTTCTGCCCGAAGAGAAATGAATGAAGTAGATGGTTCACAGAATTTATGGCCACTCTCAGTATCTTTAAGAGGGGAGTTTAAGTATGGAGAGAGCTCTATGTACACGTGGGTATGCCAAATTCTTAGTATCCGACGAAATACTCAATTTTGAATATACTGCAGCATTATATGGTCAATTACGACATCGAATGCGATTGTTTCGCCGAAAAGAATAAGAATAAGAAGAAAGACAAGTATTCCTGCTTTAAAAGCTTAGGGCACCAATAACCTACGTACTTTACTTCCAGTTAGCAATAGAAACTTTACGTACATATTTATACCTGTGTTAGGGAAATATATAATTCCACGCTATCTTTTTATTTACTGAGAATTGTTATGGCGAATTTAATTAAATTTAGTCTGTCTATTAAATTTAGGGCTACAAACAGACGGACCAGAGCAATGCAAACATTAAGTTTCACAAACAATCAGCAATGCGCCTAAGCTATAAAATTGCACACCAAAAAGTAGCCACCTGAAAGCATTTACAAAAGGGAATTTGTCAAACATTAAATTTAAAAAAAACAAATACACATTTTCAAATATTGGGTTTTTAATTTGCTTGTCATTAAGAGGTACAAATTTGGTAGTAAAATAATATTTTCACTTTTATTTTTCACACCTTTAGGGGACTCGGCAATCCCCAGATTTGGGACATCGTAGCGCGCGGTTGTACCTAATCCTCTCCTTATCTACTTCCCCCACGTGCCAACCGGACCCAGAGCAAACAGCGGTCGGACGCTTCTCGTAGAAGTACGTGCCTAGAAGATCCTGATTCAGGGCATAGATGTCAGACGAAAGCACACACAAATTACCTTCAGATAGGTTCGGCGCACTTACCGTGCTCTGTCACCATATGACAAGATCACAGAGTAGGAAAGCAAATCTTACGAGAAACCAGTGAATTAGCCCCAGCAAGTGCGTTGGATTTTTGCATAAATAAAGATTATTGAATTATAAAAACAATCTAACATCTTATTTACATACTTAAAGACAAAATAATGTTACTGTCTCAATGTTACGTATTGATTGAAAGCGCAACCTGCATATCAAAGTGTAAATTTAAAGTAAAAATCATACAAATTTCATTAGTTATCCAAGCATATTGATCTTACTCAAAAGTTTAGCCGTGTAAAATGGTAAAAAAGAGTTATAAAGTTAAACATTTCGTCTATTGTTCAAATCCATATTTTGTTAGTTGCTGCCTACTAATTACTCAACGAATAACTTGTTTTTTTTTAATTTAAATTGTTCAAGGCATTTCGTCTTAGTATTTTTTAGAAATAAAATTCCTCTGACTTTTTTATACATTTTGATTCCAAATGCATAATTGTAAACCTATTTTCTAAAAGAAAACGTTTTGGAAATACTTTGAAGTAATTTTTACGGACTGGTAATAAGTATTTTCTAGCGTTCCATGACAACTACCTACCATTTAATAGGAGAAATCTACGTTCCCTGGCCCCAGGCAGCAGGAGTTTTGGCGACCGCAGCGTGCTCTAAGCAAACACGTTCTCCGCTTGTCAACCCTCATCAAGGGCGACTTCTTCTTCATCATTTAGAACAGAGATTCCCAACCTTTCTCTGGCATCGACCCTTTTTAAGACAATGGTTTGCTTCATTGATCCCCTTAGATGTTCCTCTATTATTTACAGCAAGTCACATATTCTTGACACAAATCTTCTTCTTTGGCCCTATCCTTCCACATACGTAAGTTAACGTCTCATGAATGAAAAGTTTTTGAAAAGCCCAGCGCGAGGATTCTTTTATTATTTTTGTTGTTTTAATATTTATAATTTAAAAATATTAACAATATCAAAATCTATATCCTTTGTAGTAACAAAACCTCATATTCTAATAGCACATGAGTTCGATTTTCTTTCATGTGAATGGTGTTAAATTCCAAATGCGGAGCAAATTAGTGCTTAATTATTCAATTGAAAAATAAAAGAAACAAATATTAAATATCAGAAAGCAAATAATTATCAGCATAATTCATTTTTTGTAGTCAATTGCATCTTCTTATACCGATCATTAGCCGGAGCACATTTCATCCCCACTCCCAAATGAATCATGATCATCGTTGAATCTATAAAAAATCGATCCCCAGGAGGGTGATATCGACTCCGTTGGGAACCTCTAATGTAGATGATCTAATTGTCCGTAATGCGCTCGTACATGCAACATCATCTTATCGATAGTGTCAGATATGTGGTATGAAATATTCATCATCACCAGCAAAACCTTTTCATGCATTAAGAAAGAAATTGCATGTACAATAGCAGCACAGTAGCAGTAGCAGCTACGTGTATCCCTTTCGATCGTCGAGGATGTCTCCCAAAGGTCCTTGTACCAAAGGGGATGTACCAATAGAAGCATTCTTGTTTGTCTCATTCACGAGAGATGCAAAGTGTTTATAAAACCCTGTACGTTTCGTGTATGAAAAATATTGCGATACAAATTTTCCTTTAAAATCTGGTTCAATGCCGTTTGTTTTACCTCCATTGCTCTCTTTTTCATGGCTTTCCATTCATTACCCAATTAGGAGAGGAATCTGACACTATGTGTAGTTTTAATGGTGCCTCTACCCCAATTTTATTACTCGTTGTTAGTCACCTTCAAAATATCTCGTTTAAGTTATTATATTTTAGAAATTCTGTTTAAAACGTATTTAGGGTGCCAAAAATTCCAATAAACAACACTTTTTTCGACACTTATTAGAAGCTAAGGAGTAAATATTTTAATGGTATTTTTTCAACGAATTTTTTACAGAGGTGGTGCTCACTGTATCCCACAGCATTTTTCTGGTCGTAAAACATTCCTTGCCTGACTTAATCAGTGCGCCACATTAGTGGTAATTTGATTAATTTTAGGTTAAAAAACTAAAAATAGCCAATTTTCAAATGGCCATATCATAGTGGATTTTTATTCAAAATACTTTTAATTTATATAAAGTCATATTTTGAAATATCTACTTTAAGAATCATGTGCCGAAGAATTTAACCATTTCGGTGCAATGGGCAAACAGTCGAGGCGCACGCAGTCGATGTCATCACTATTAACGACTCGTATTTGAACCGCGCAGCTGTATGCTTTGAACATTATTGTGGAGGTATCAGAGGGACGTTATAGAACATTACACGGCGTTTGGAAGCCTGATTTCCCCGTCGTTGTTCAGTTGCGTCTGACAGTGCCCGTCTCATTGCGCTTGTCATCGTGCCCCGCGCGCCTCGCGTGTCCGCATTGCTGAAAACGTATGTGCAGTAAATAAGAGTTGGTCTCCACTTAGCAACAGTTCATTTTGTTTTCGGCGTCTTCCTACAACTACAATTATGAAGATAAATATATCTTTCTCTTAGTGAAATCTGTTCCTGTAAGATAGATTTTGAAATAAGGTCATGTCCAATCTTTCGCAAATTTGAGTACTTTTCGCGTCATTTTGCATAAAAATTGCGTAAACGTACGCGCTTTTTTGGCATCGCTAGTTTCGTTTGTTCTTCTGTACCTTCGTTCCCCAGGACCTTCCGTCCCGTTGCCCTACGTCCTCCTGTCCTGTCGCGCTCTCGCCCGTTCGCCGCTGTGAGGCACGTGCGCTCTGCTCGCAGGAGGAGCTGGCGGGCGTGGACCCGCGCGCGGCGCGCCACCGCCCGGGGCTGGCGTCGCGCTCCAGCTCGCAGGACCGCGAGTCGGACGTGCGCAAGTGTGCCTTCATCCCGCCCCGGCGCCGGCCGCACCACGCGGCGCTCGCCAGCGCCGGCTCGCAGAGCAGGGACTCCTCCGACGACGGCTCCGAGTAGTAAGTAGCCGCGCTCGCCGACCTACGTCTCGTTTGGTTCGCCGAGTCGAACAAGCTCGAGGGGTGAGCGGAACGCTCACTTTCAGATGTCCTTACCCATTGGTCGGCTTCGAATATACTAAGGTCTGTGGTCGCATATCGCTCTTACTGAAATGCAATGACCACGATTTTATAGCTGACGCGAATACTCAGAGAGGGTTGTGAATTTCAATGGCAAAAGAAGAGAGGAAGCGTGCTCATTGTCAACCTAAGGCATGAGCTACTTTTTTGTTTCGAAATTAAGCAACCAAATTATTCATCGGACAAGTTTTGCGCTGTGCTCTCTCAATACGAGCAGAACATTCATTCTGTTCTTATTCTAATTTTGATTTTTGCAAAATAAATCTGTTTGGAGTCCAACTTGGAAACTGTTGAAGTGATGGATTATACTTTCTGAGGCCTTTACTGTTTTTGAGAAGCCTATAGACCCTTTTCGTGTTTGACTAAAAAATTGAAGTAATGTTTTCGCATGCCTTGAATGCTGTTGGAAATATGTTACATGTCATTCATCGACAGGGGCAAGGGTTTTATCAGTCTTCATATTGACTACTTGGGTTATTTGGGTACTTCAACGGTTTGTTAAAAAAAATCTAGCACTCTGAGTTACATCTAGGAACTGGAAATATTGCCTTCAGAACTTTCTTGTAAGATCGTTGTTTGACGTCTGTCTCAAGTTTTTCTGTGGTAATGTCCTCCCCCAGCAACTTTGTAATTAATTGTTTATGTATTAAAAGTGCAAGACTATGCTACCCTTAATGTTCCTGCTGGAAAAACAAAAAAAGCAGAAATATCCACTGTATGTATAGTAAAGCTCAAAGCACTGGGCTTTCGTAGTTGCTTGAAAGGCTGCGTGGGTGTAGTGTTTGCAAGCCCATTACTAAGTTTAATGATGATCCGTCGACTTCTTTACATCCAATTCTGAGGCAGCATTCACGTTCACATCAAATTAAACTGTTGACTTACAAGATCACTTAGAGAAATTTGTTGATTCTACTTCTCCGTCTGCAGCAATAATATCCTTTGAGAAATCGATGGAATGAGAGAACAAAAATATCACTATCGTAGTTCTCAAAATTTAACCGACTATTTTGCTCTCTCTCTCTCTCTCTCTCTCTCTCTCTCTCTCTCTTTCTCTCTCTCTCTCTCTCTCTCTTTCTCTTTCTTCTCTCTCTATCTATCTCTATCTATCTATCTATTTCTCACATACACAAACACTCTCTCTCTCTCTCACAAACACACTCTCTCACACTATCTTACTATATCTTCCTCTCTCTCTCTCTCTGTCTCTGTCTCTGTCTCTGTATTTCTGCCTGTCTTTCTGTCTGTTGCTCCCTGACTGTTTGTGTATACTTTGTTACTTTTAATCATGAACAACATTCACACATCGTGTTCCCTTTTTCTTTAAGTTGTACCGAACGAACGACATAGTTCTCTGTTTTCCACTAATAGGAATGCGTATTTGGATGTGCTCAGATTTCTCTGTGATCGTTTTAGTCTTAGCGATGCCCTCCCAACACGTTCAGGCCCTTTACAAGTCGCCTTAAAACACATGAGAACACTATAGAATATAAGGTTCTTGATTCTTGGTTACGTTTCAAGTGCAGTATTTTTGTAAAAAAATCTAACATCTTATTTTAAACAAAGAAAAGTTGGAAATTTTAGTTTCTAAATCAATTTATTCTTTAATAAATAACACATACAACATTTCTGAGATTGAGGCTGGTGATTTCCTAGACGTTTACCAAAGAGTTCAAAAGCAAGTGAACGACTAGCTAATTAAAATACCCGAAAGAAATAATTTAAACTCGTTTTCACAATTGTACGCCAACAATATTTTACAAACTCATACTAAAACTCCTTGAAAGCTACCTCACAAAAATGTTCGAGAAAACGAATTTCCCTGAAATAAAATCTAAATTGTATGTCGATCCTCTTTTCATAAATCAACTTTACGGTGGTTGTAATTATCAAACGTTCTGAAATATTAATTTTGTACTTAACATATGTGGACAATTTCCGGAGCGGAAATTTAAGCAAGATTTGGGTTAAGTTACTCTCCAGTTGCTCATCATGATTTATGTTTACTATTCATCAATGATAGAATTAACTACCGAAACAGCATTTTCCAAAATCAGTAATATTTTTCTTATCTTTCCTCGGGCATTTAAATTGTCGTGGTTAGTGTCTTAGTTAGTTCTGCTATTGAGAAAATAATTTCTAAATTACAAACCGTTATTTTAATCACCTTGTGACAGACCATCAACTGGATACGGTTACCCAATCAGGAACTTCATTACGACATACATTTTTGGTATTGCACACCCTCGTCACAACTGATGATCTGTAATCATTAACTCTATTTAAATCGAGCAATAAAAATGTGGGCAAACGTTTATATAATGCTTATGATGCAAATGAGCGCTATGCATAAACATCTTTTTATGAAGGGTATTAGTGTCACGTATATTCTTTCGTGTTTTGCTTTTCGTCAGTGATCGTTGTAGATAAACTACTTGAATTAGCCATGTTTCAACTTACCCAAACTCTTGGTGATAAGTTATATACTCGTATGCGTGGTAACAGGCAAAACATTAGTGAATCGAGTCACAAATCCTGCTTGGTTTACCGACTAATGCCAATACTCTGACTTATAACTGTCTACCCTTTTATTTCAATGAGACGAATTTGCAATATGCTTCAACATGAATAGTTCGTATAAACTAATATCATATTCTTAAAGTATTTTGTTATTCTCATAACCATTGCCGATTTTTTGTTGAATTGATAAAGAGTGACTTGTGACAGACTATCAGCTGGACACGGTTACCCAATCAGGAGCTTCATTACGACATACATTTTTGGTATTGCACACCCTCGTCACAGCTGATGATCTGTAACCATTAACTCTATTTAAATCGAGCAATAAAAATGTGGGCAAACGTTGAAGAGACATTGACATTTTGAAAATACATTTAAGCCATCCCACGCGGAGGAGTGTATGGACGCGTGGAGTGTGAGCGCGCGCTTTGCTTGCGCAGTGAACGCGCGGGCCGCGGCATCTTGGAGTTCAGCGCGGACAAGGCGTGTCGCGATGCGTCGCCGCTGCACTTGGACTTCAGCGACGACCGGCCGCTCAAAACAGGAGGCTTCAGCTTCACCTCAGGTGCGTCGTCGCTAGCTCATGCATTCGACTAGCTCCCGACACCATGGACTCTGCGCCCGACACGCTGCGCCCGACACACCATTGACTAAGCATCAAACAGACTCCACGCTCGACGGACTTCATACTAGAGAGACACAACACCCAAAAGATTCCGCACCTGACAGGCTCCGCGCACCGCTGTCTCCGCACCCGACAGGCTCCGTACCCGAGACCCTCCGCTCCCGACAGACATCCTCATCCGGCAGACACCCTCTCCCGACTGACTCCAACACCCCACAGTACCCACACCCGAAAGACCCCCTAACCCGACAAACACCCTCACCAGAAAGACACACTCATCCGACAGTACCCGTACCCGAAAGACTCCCTCACCCGTACAAACACCCTAACCCGGCAGAGCCGCTCACCAAATAGATACCCTCATCCGATAGACACCCTCGCCTCACAGTAACCTCACCCAAAAGGCACTCTCACTCACACAAAACCCTCACTCGATAGATACCCTTACTCTACAGATACCCTCAATCGACAGACACTCTCACACGAGAGATACTCTCATCCGACAGATACCTTCACTCGACAGAGGTCCTCACTCGATGTATACCCTCACTCTACAGACAATCACACTCGACAGACGTCGTCACCCGACTTATACCCTGATCCGATAGGCGCCCTTACCTGACAGAGCCCCTCACCCGGCAGGCACCTTCACTCGACATTGATGCTTACCCGACAGGCACCCATCTCGTGACAGACACCTACACCTGACATGTATTCTTATTCAACAGACCCTCTCACTCGACAATCACCTTCGAGTCACACTCCCACACCTGACAGACACACTCACTCGACACATACCCTCACCCAACAGACATTCTCACCTGACCAACACTTTCACCAGACAAACACCCTCGCTCGACAGATACCCTCATCCGATAGACACCATTACCTGACAGACACCCTCACCCAACAGACACCCTCACCCAATAGATACTCTCACCAAACAGACACCCTTACCTAACAGACACCCTCACCTAACTGGCATCCTTACCTGACAGACACCATCACCAGACAGACAGTCTCGCGGACAGACACCTACTCCCGATATTCAACAGACATTCTCACTCGACGAACACCCTCACCCGACAGAAACTGTCATCCGACAGACACTCTCATTTGACAGACATCCGCTCCTGACAGACACCCTCGCCCGAGAGATGCCCTCACTCGACCAATACTCTCACTCGACATACACCCTCACCCGATAGACATCCTCGCCTGACAGACACCCTCCCTCACCTGACAATCTCCCTCACCTCACACGACAGGCACTCTTACCCGACAGGCACCCTCGCCCTCATCTCCATGGTCCTTCCAGTTTACTGGTTCCTTTTTGTATTTTCGCGTGATTTCCTTCTCCCTTTCTTTTCCACTCCTGCCCTTATTTTTCCCGTGACTGATCCCCATATTTCGACATCTCGCAGGCCCTGCATGTTATATATAACATATATAATAATGTAATATAAATAATATATGTTTATTAATCAAAACACTGAATATCGTGATTAAATATCAAGGCCGCAAGAACACATGTTATGTGGCAAGGTCACATCAAAAATATAAACCGAAGCATGTTGATTACACGCCATCCTTGGCTATAATTGAAATCATGTGAAAACGTAATATTTCTGGTATTATGTCAATGGCCACAGAAATCGACGCCTGAACAAATATTTCTTAAATTTCTTCACGAACAATTTTCTCAAAACGCAAAATATACTATATAAAAAATCACTTTGCAATTTTTTCAATATAATTTTTATCTCGGAACTTCCATGAGAAGTCTTAGACAAAATTTCAACAAGACGACACGTAAACGTCAAGAAAATTATGTAGCACTTTCCACCATCATTTCACTACCTAAAATGCCGCGTATTTCTCATTCTCCCACAGTCATTCTAAAAATGTTTTATCACACACATCGGATGAAATGTTTGCCTCATTCACCTTATTCTTCAATTTGCAACAAATTTCTCATTCATTTTTATCATCATCGTCTAAATCGGTAATCACTAATCGCATGGCCCACTCGATTAATTTAAATTACTTTCTCGCAAGCAGCCAGTTCTGTCATATCTCGATCTTTCCTTATATTTTCATCACTCACTTGACACATTGCATTCTTCTTCGTATTCCACATTCTAAAAACTGCTGATTGAATTTTCTTTTCGTTTAAGTCCTAGTTTCATTGCCATAAAGTGTCACCCTCTAAGCGAGGTGGTCGGAAAAGACATGACGAGGGGTGCTTTGGAAAGGTCATTCAATGTGAATACGCGCGAAGCAGTTGAAAACTGAAATGGTGACAATGCAAGTCCAAACTCACTCGAGTTATTGCTCATTCAAGTTGGACGACTATCCCGTTGGATAGTCGTCCAACTTCATCTATTGTGACCTAAATAGATTCTGCTGTTAAATGGCACACTAGATGAGCATATTTCTCCTCTTGTATACAGGATGCGGAAAAATATTTTCCTAAATAAGAGAGAGTGGTGACGTAAGCTCATGCTGGCATTCTGAAATACTGAACCAAAGCGTACGATTGGATAATTCTCATGAGATGTGCATAATAGATTAGTTCTCTCGAGATAAGGGGAGATCGGGAACAGTTCAATATTATCCATTGTTCCGTTAAGCTTTGTGTATGTTTTTTGAGTGGAAAAATTGTCTTAAATATAATAATTTGCAATCTACCCTCGAATCAATTCTTATTTTCTTCATGTGTACAACTGCACGTCTAGATCAGCATATAACGGCTGATGCAAATTATTATCTATTGCTCTATTACATCTCCATTTTCCTCTTTTTTTTTGTGTGAAATATCTAACAAAATAACAGGAAAATGGAGATGTAATAGAACATGAATGAGAGATAAAAAACAAAGAGTCGAAAATTCAGGTTCCATGCTGCACAGCCTCCATTTTAAAATGAAACTGTTATTTTTTGAATATTCAGAGTGCGATTTGATTTGTAAATAAAAATTAACTCATTTGGTTTTGAAATATTATTTATGAATACTTCATGAAACATTTGGTTTCGAATTCAGTTAATATACAATTTAATAAAACACGTGCGCAACGCGGTTGACCGGTGAAAGGGTTCTTGGGAAACGTTTCGTCAGTGATTCGTGGGTTTGAAACGCGTTATGCTCAGTCACAAACGCAGCTGGCCTCCTGAGAGATCGGCAACCACATTGTAAGCGTACCCCTGATTAATCCATATATTTCCATGGCCCCAAAAATGACGCAGGTCACTTCAACAGTGTGTTTTCTTACCTAGAATTCGTATATTGTGAATTTTATTTTGTCCACAGACATACACATTCTAAGCGAGACGTATTGTGGAATTCCTGAATGGTAGATGGCGATTTAGCCGAGATCGCTTAAACATTCTGCCCTTATGGCTAAGGTGTATTCATGACTAGCTTCCGTTCAAATCTTCTTTTAAAACCGTGCTTCGTTGCAATATGCATGTGGTTAAATCGTAAAGAGAGGCCTGTGTAAACCAAAATGTGGTTGTTCTGCTCCGAAGTTGACGAGGCATAAGCAGCTAAGACCTTTGAGCACTCTAATAGTATAATTCCGCCACATGTCTAAGATTTAGCAATAAATATTGTAATTACGTACTACTAGGTAGCGCTAAGCGTACGCGAGTGGGCGAGACGACAATCAGTGCGTGGAATGTGCAACGAAATCTACTTACCTCTCACAACCATAACGCACAATATGGACGTAAAGTATATGTGGGTTAAGATTGGGTGAGATTAGATAGAATTTAAGGCCATAAACATTACAGTATAAGTCGCGAAAGAGCGACACATTTTACCAAGGGAATGTCAGGGAAGTGCTGGAAAATCAATCATGATTTCAGTTTTCATTTCATTCTTGTTAACAGGAATAGTTTAATGTTAATTGAATTGCATAATTGTGTCGACTGTTTCAATGTGGAATTGTCCCAAACAATTTATGTTGATTAATCATGAATTGTTAAAAAATTCACGGTAATGAGGCGCATATGCACAGCCGTATTTCGAGCCCATCTGTCATTTGAATGATTGATCTTCATTACCAATTTCATTTATAACTTTATTTACCTATTTTATTTATCATTAACATTTTCGCTCTTCCGAATACCGTTCTTTGCACTCCTAGTTTCCGATCGCCACTTGAAGGTCCTGGACCACCCATGTTTACGTGTGCATATTTTACCTTCCCGAAGTACGTCACCGACAGTTCCTCAGCTCCTCTTACCCACTGAAGATCAATGCACTCAATACTAATTAATTAGCTGCTTGCAATAGCTAATAGACTTTCCGGCGAGTAGATGACAGTTCACAAGAGCTAGTTGCTCAGTGTTATTGCTTGGAAAACTAGCATGATTTGAAGGGTTCACAAAGATCACCTAGTCTGCAAGTACAGTAGCGCAAGTTGATCACGCGTTTCCAATTCGTCCACAAATCTATTTCCGACAAGTACACAGCCAATAGCGCGCCATTGATTACTAGCGTTTTAGTTCAAGTAAAATATTTCGCTCGGCGCACGTTCGCTAGCTGCTATTACTAGCCGCTATAACTAGCCGCTAGTACTAGCGTGGTGAGAAGACGCCCTCGTGAAAGTCTCGTTTGTGGCCCGGCCTCGCGCAGGTTGTAAACCAGTCCGTTGCCTGCTTTGTCGTACGCGCAACGAGCCACCACGGGGCTATGCTCGGGAGCGCGGCTTGAGCGCGGCTTGCCCGCCGAGGGCCCTTGAGCGAGCGCGTCGGCGCGCGCAGAGCGCTGGTCCGCAGGGCTGGGGATGTCGACGCCGTACCTGGGGCGACGCTGCACGTCGGAGCTGCGGCACGTGACTTCGTCGCGCGTGCCGCCGCCGCTCGACGACGACGACCCGGCCGCCGCCGCCGTTCCGCCTGCTGTACGCGCACCACCAGCGGCGCGCGCGGCCGCGGCGGCAGCGGCGGCGGCCGCGGCGGCGGCGGCGGGCGGCAGCGCGACAGGGACGCGGCCGCCCGCCGCCGCCGCCGCCTCCCGCCGCCGCCTCCGCCGCCCCGCGCCGCCGCCGGCCCGCCCGCCTCCGCCATCAGCCAGGCCACGGGCTCCTCGTACTACACGACGCCCTCGCCGCCGGCCTGAGCGGCTCGCCGCTGCCCGGGGACCTGCCGCCGCCGCCCCCGCCGCCGCCCGCGCCGCGCGGCCGCGCCCCCACGCCCGGCCACGTGCTCGCGGCGACGCTGGCGCCGCGCCCGCGGACCCCGACGTGTGCGCGCGCATCGACCTCCCTCAGCAGGTGAGTCCCGGCGCTGGGCGACAATACTCCGCATTATACTTCGATTTAAACACAGTCCTCTGACGTTACGGTGTCATCCAATCGGGAGCTTGAACTTCACTTCAGTGGCGTCATTATGGTGACGTTAAGCTCCTCATTGGATGACACCGTAACAAATGATGACCTGTCGATGGACACTGTGGATGAATCGAAATGTAGCGAGATTGCTAGGACAGATTCAGTTGCTATCTGGAGAATCCTTGTTGCCAGCTGCTCTGATCGGCTGTTTTTCCTTGGGTCTCGGATCAACGCGAGGCGAATGCCGAACACTGCCCTTTTCATATGGTCACGTACCGCGTCCTTCTCCCCCTTCCTCATCCTCGTACTCTCCTCTCCCTTAACACACACTCACACTTCCATGCCAACATTGCCACTGTAACGTATTAGCCAGCGTGCCTCATGGCATCTATTTGGGACGCTTGGTTGCGGATTAGTCTCGCCACAGGAAGTAGGGTTTTTCCGTAAAGGAAGAACGCGGAGACGGAGACACAAGGTTTGGGTGTCTTCCGGCTTATAGCAGCTTTTCACTGTTATAACAAGCGAGGGGGTGGGCGTGACGTAGGAGGTCACGTGGCCTCGCCTATATAACAGCGTGTACGGAGCCAGTAGGCAGGTTCTGGAGACGGTGGAGAACCTCGTGCGTGTGCACAAAAACTTGGCGCCTAGACGGTGCATATGCAGCCAGGCTCGCGAGGCTGGAGTCATTAGTTGACGAAGCCTGCGGACTTTATGTCCTTGGTGACTGCGGTCACGGGGAGCGATGCTGTGTGCGTGCTCCGAGGTAAGAAGTGGTTTGAGTGCCACGATTCACGCCGATTCTCAATCGGATAAGATCGCTCCTGCGATCGAGGCCAACCAGCCGTTGGTGCGCCAGAACGGACTTCGTGTCCCAGCGTGACATCCGCGTCACGGAAGCTAGCTTGTTGCGCGCTTCAAAAGTAGGAGTGGCGAATGCCCACAATCAAACCATCTTCAATCGGGTTTTGGATCGCTCCCGCGATCAGGGGATAGTAGGCTATCAGAGCTAGGGTTTAAGTAGATTATTAAGTGTATATATTTTGTTTGTTTTCTTGTTAATAAATATATTTGTTTATACGAAAGCTCTGTGTCTGTGGTCGCTGTGAGTATCCATGACGTCACAGACGGATAGACATAATTGGTGCAGCGGTAAACGTATCCCACGGGGGAGGAGGATAGATCACACCAACTATAGACATAATTGGTGGCAGCGGTAAACGTATCCCACGGGGGGAGGAGGATAGATCACACCAAATATAAACATAATTGGTGGCAGCGTAATCGAATCTCACGGGAGAGCAAGCTAAGTGAACACCAACTATAGACATAATTGGTGGCAACGGTAATCAACTACTACGAAGAAGAGCATAGTGCAAATTAACTATAGGCATAATAGGTGGTAACGTGCGGTGGGCCAGTGCGTGGGCGGAGTGTCGACGAAATAGACATAATTACGCTACAACCGCCGAGAATCAGCGAGCCAGACCGCCCAAGCCATCACTACAAACGCCAGAAGGACAGGAAGGAAGGACGTCTCGAGGCCACCCGGGCTTTGACAGAATCACAAATTCAGCAAGGATCCGGCGTAAGTATAGTTATCTGCATTGTTAAGCTCAGTTCAGGTTTAATTATGGCTTACTTACCGAGATTCGGAAAGATTGTGTAGTGCACGTGGCACAAGAATTAGGACTCGAAGTCACAGGTGGGGAAACTTTAGCTGTGTTGAAGAAAATTGATAGGGAGGCATCCGATTACGAGGAGAATTTGTTGAAAGGGATAGCTCAGGCCTATAAGGATCAAAAGAACAAGAGGCCGAACGCGAATTAGAGAGAGAAAAAGCCAAAAGAGCCGAACGGGATTCAGAACCGCGCGTTTCAATTAGAAAAAACTCAGGATAGAACAGAGTGCACAGGCGACAGAGCTAGTCCGCAGCCTGAATCGAGAGTGGTAAAGCTTCAGATTCGATTAAATCAGGTTATGAGTCGTTTTAAAGGCGAAAACGACGACATAACGCATTTCTGAATGTGTTCGAAAGTCAGGCGAACAATTAGAAATTCCGGAAGAAGAGTGGGTGGCAAATCTTATGGGACTGCTCCCACATCAGATAAAATGCGTCGCTTACCTTAGAAGGCAAGTAGGGATAGAATATGCCGAATTAAAGTCTAGGCTATGGAAATGTATAGATTCAATGCCGAGAAGTTTCGACAATGTTCACGAAACATGTAAAAGCCGCAATATTACCTGGAATTTATACGCGAGGGAATTGCAAAAATATTGTAAAGAGTGGGTAGCTGGATTAGACATCCATACGTTTGAAGAGTTAATGAATTTAATTGTAACGGATCAACTGAAACGCCGAGTGCCTATCGAAATCAAAGGAGCATTTTATTGATGAGTGGGGGAATTTAAGGTACTCTGGAGTTAGCTCGTAAGCTAGATAATTATGAAATAATAGGGCAGGCTGGAAACGGTCCACATTTAAACAGTACAGGAAACCGGAAGCTGCAGCGGAACATGTAGCGAAGCGCGAGCAAGCGATGTCAGAAGCATTTGAAATTCAGGGAAATCAGGGGTAAGAAAACCGATGTCAGGGCCGCTATGAGAAGCCAGACAAGCGGAAATTTACAGTTGTGGATCGCGTCGATCACATGATACGTGGAATGCCCGCAGCCCGCGAGTGCGGAAAGAATTAATCATGTGATCGACCAAAACGGCTAGAGAATTGCTTTTACCGCACGTGAGTGAGGCAGAATCAACGGTATAGCCGGGAAATTTTGAGGGCACTCAGGGCGCGTCGTTTGATATTGTAAACGCAAATTCATCAGCGACAAGAATTTGACGGGAGAAAGCGTGGTGGCATTTTGCAGCCACTGGATGCTCAGCTCGGCAATCTCCAGTAGCAGAAAGTCGAGATAGAAGGACCGTTCGAAAGGTCGTCACGAAAGCTGCTGTCCTACCTCGAGAATGTGACAGAGGATATACTTTATTAAGTAATCGAACAGCCGCGTTATTGGAAGAAGTAAAGCAGGATTTATTGAAGCCACACGGTAGTTTTGCAGCGGTAACTACTCGTCAAAAGCCGCTTGAAACAGGCGCCAGTCTGCCGTGAGGGGAGGTGGCAGGCTCGAGCGGCCAGGAAACTTCAGTAGCGAGGCAGGTAGAATACACAGATCAGGGAAGTACGAAGAAGCTATTAGTGAAAGGGACGAAAGTGGCATGTACGAGCGACGTGAGAGAGTATTACAGGTGTTGTCCTCTCCTGGTGCATGAAACTACAAAGTACTAAAATGTTAGTGTTTGAGCGTTTTGTAGACCGCGAATGTCCCTTGTGAGTGTTACGCATTCACTTTCCAGGAATGCCGAACTCTTGAATGAACATTGCCATTCCACAGGAAGTAATTCCATTTTCCGGTTCTTGGTATGGCCTTCTACAATAAACACACGCCATTCTGCTCCCGCCAAACCACACTTAACACCGCCCATCTGTCATTCTTCATTCTTCACATTCTTACTTGGCCCCCAAAATCGTCAAGATTTCATCCCCCTCATTTACATCGCGTTTGAACACCTGACCGTTCAATTCACTATATGCCTACGTTACAGATATATCTATTATAATATCCACCTCTCCCTTCCTCACTCACATTACCCTATTTCTCATTATTCCCTTGCCCTCTCTTCCCCTCCCTCTCTGCCCTTCTCATTCCTTCATCCCTGCCTTTCATTCCCTCTCTCCCTCTTATTCCCTTCTCCCTACCCTCTTCATTCCGTTCCTTATCTATCATTCCCTCATCCCTCCCTCTATTCCCTCCCTATCTTCATTTCCTTCCTCCCAGGCTTCTCATTCCCTTCCTCCCTTCCTCTCATTCCCTTCCTCCCTTCCTCTTCATTCCCTTTCCCCTTCCTCTCATTCCCTTCCTCCCTTCCCTCTCTGCTCCTTCCTCTCTGCTCCCTCTCTCTCCCTTCCTCGGTTCTCTTCCTTCCTCTGTTCTGCCCTCTCCCTTCTCCAATCCACACTCATCCACTTCCGAACCACCCCTCCTTCTCTTTTCTCCCTGCCTCTTTCTCCCTAATTCGTCTCCCTTCTCTCTTTCCTCCCTTCCTCCCCGTCTCTCACCCTGCGCGCTGATGGTGGCGTCGCGCTCGACGAGCTGCCGGCCGGATAAGGGCGCTGCTCCTGGCCGCAGGCGGCGCCTCGAGGGCGGTGAGCGCGCGCAGCACGCCGGCCAGCTGGCGGTCGCGCAGCGCGCGCTCGGCGCGGGCGCGGCCTGCGCGCTCGCGCAAGCCGCGCGCCCAGCGCCGCCACCACAGCCGGCAGGCCGCCTCCTGGCGGCGCACGGCCGAGCGCGCGCCTCCGCTCCTTGCGCAGCGCCGCCGCCTCGCCGGCCCCGCCGACGCGCCGTTCAGCGCCTCCGCGCCCGGCGCACGGCCGGCCGCGCTGAGTGCCCCAGCCAGCTCAACACAAGCCGCTCTCTTTAGCCAGTTCAAACGTTTCAATACAAACGCCAATGTGCAAGGCCAACATGTTGAAAAATTACAAGTGGAATATCACACGGAAAAAAGAACAGTTCAGTTATGCCAGATCCATGATTTACTGTCTTTCGTTTCGCGAGCTGGTTATAGGCAAGTCAGCGGCAAAATGGAGAGTTCAAATTGGATAACTGAAATTTAAAATGTGCGAACTCGTATGAATGGGTGAAAACCATAACGGTTAAGAGAATTTTATAAATTCTGATAAATTTGTTTATTTAAGGGCAATGTCACTGGGAAAGTTGTGGAGCCTTGTTTCATCAGTAAATCAATTGCATTTCAATTGTGTCATTAAAACCACAAAAAATACCATTGCCACTGACATATTTTCAAAATAACAAGGAATCTCTAGAAACAGTTTCTCTCAGAATTTATAAAATGTCCCTTATACCGTTCTGCGTTTTCACCCAATTCATTATCATTGTGCTTTTTGTTTGTTCTTTTACTTGGACCGCCAAAACAATAAATTAAACGGCTCTTAAATTATTCTTCAGACGATCTCTGCAAACAATCAACAATCGTTTTACAAGAGCGGCCGTGAACGAATAAAATACAAAAATTTGCTAATAATATTTAAAGCAATTCATCAGTATTTGAATAGAGATTAAAATATGAAATTGAAAAAATAAAAAACCTTCCCTTAATTGTCAAAGTACAAAAATTGTCATTGACTGATGTCAACATATTTTACATATCAATTGATAATAAAAAATGTATTTGTTGCGTCAATATTCGTCTATTCAATTTTCGAGAATAATTATCTTCTTCTCTTCGAAGCAATAAGGGACGAATTATTTCTATAAAATTTAATTTTTAAAGTTTGGGTTTCAATTTCTTAATTCTCATCTTTTAAAACATTGTGACAAACAGTGTGTTGATTTACAATGATTTTTTAAATTCTGACAATTGCCAATGTGAAGGTGTTAAAGAACCTTTAGACCGTTCTTCTAATCCGACCTCAAGTGTTTAGGCACGCCAAATAAAACCAGGAAAACGAGTCCCTGCGTCAGCGTTGAATAGTGGGACGAGCCGCTGCCGCCTGAGCACGTCCGTCATCACCAACGCTGAGCGCCATGAAGACCGGCATGAATCATCAATGAAAGAGACGGGCGACAAAGAAGTTAGCGACGGAGAGAACCCGCTTTTGTGCAAAGACTCGCACACAACGAGACTAAGAAAATCGAAGGAGCGTGAGAGAAGCCCTGACAATCACGGTCCATCGGTCGCTCGGAGAAGCCATTCGTTTCGTACAGTCGTCGCAAACAACGCCACCACGCGCCTGCTGTCATTACTACTGTGTACCGCCATTGCTGCGCTGTAGAAAGGGTTGGCCGGATGTTCGCCAACACGCAGGGGCTTAGTTCCAGTGTGATCACAGGAAGGCGCCATCCAACTTTTCCAGAAGCGCGCTGCGCATCAGCCAGCATTTCTTCCAACTTTGTATCCAATAGACTTTGCCGTTAACCGACAAACCAATTTAAATTGTACCAACCTTCTTAAGTTTTACACAGATGAACAATTTAACGGTGCAGCATAATCACAAGGGGTCGCAAGCATGAACGTTTCCATTCATTGAGCGGTACAGTCAACACGTTTAGGATTAGGAAATTGATTCAGTTATCATAGTAGAGATAGAAAAAATGAGGAATTCAGGAAAAGCTGTGTTCTAGAAACGCTGACACCAGCGCTCTAAATTTCTTGAATCTAAATTGTGCAATCTTTTTTCAATCTTAAAAATTTGACGCCATGAGTCTTTCGTACAAAATATTTAGTTTTCGATTTCAATTGGCTAATACAGATTTGTTTTATTCAAGATACAAGGTTAATTCGACGGCCACAGCAGCGGATAAAAATACTGCTGTAGGAAGTTGAAAGATATCCTATTGTTTAAGCATTTCAAACCGGACGTTTGATTGATATATTTAGTATTGCCCCTTAAATCGTTGAATTAATGATTTCTTGTTAAAAGATCTACGTACCCCGAAGTAATCGGGACAAATTTATATCAGATTTGCGTTTTCTTCATAGAATGATAAAAAATTAAAGTAGGTAAAAGAAATTCCACGATATACTATATTATATCAAATGATACCGACAATGGTCATAGTCAATATTCAGCACACATTTTATAAGCGTTTATCATTTAAAATGACAACATTTATGTGACGTATTCTGCTAAACTTTTTTGGCATCAATACCTGTTGATTTTGTCTCAAAGATATTTGATTTATACACACATTTTTAAAGGTTACACTGATTGCAAATAGTAGCACAAACCTCTCAATATTGTTAAAGAACTTAAAAATTTCCTCAACTTTCATTTGACATAACACGAAAGCAATTTACAAACAAAAAGTGCTGAATAATTTTAGTGTTATCGTTCATGACAGGAATATAAAAACTTTTCTCCATCCTAAAATGAAAACAAAACACACACACACACAAAACATAACACAACAAGAAACGTAGAAAAACAAAATTCTGGAAAGGCACTGGTGAGCATCACTGGAAATTCTCTCGCCAGGGTAGCAGTCAAGGTGACGAAAACACGAACCAAACATCCCAACAGGCTGGAGTGACACGTCGCGAACCTATTCGGCGGGAGGCGGGCGCGGGCGGCGGGCGTCGGGCGTTCGGGCGTCGGGCGTCGGGCGTGCGGGCGTCGGGCGTCGGGCGTCGGCGTCGGGCGTCGGGCCGTCGGGCGTCGGGCGTCGGGCGTTCGGGCCTCGTCGGGCGTCGGGCGTCGGGCGTTCGGGCGTCGGGCGTCGGCGTCGGGGCGTCGGGCGTCGGGCGTTCGGGGCCGTCGGGGTCGGCGTCGGGCGTCGGGCGTCCGGGCGTCGGGCGTCGGGCGTTCGGGCCGTCGGGGTCGGCGGCGGGCGTCGGGCGTTCGGGCGGCGGTGCGGCGGGCGGCGGAGCGGCGGGCGGGCGGGCGGCGGGCGGTCGGGCGGCGGGCGCGCGGGCGTCGGGCGTCGGGCCGTCGGGGGCCGTCGGCGTCGGGCTGATCGGGCGGCGGGCGGCGGGGCGGCGGGCGGCGGGGCGGCGGGCGGCGGGCGGCGGGCGGCGGGCGGGCGCGGCGGCGGCGGCGGGCGGCGGCGGCCGGGCGGCGGGCGGCGGGCGGCGGGCGGCTGGCGGCGGGCGGCGGGCGCGCGGGCGGCGGGCGCGGGGGCGGCGGGCGGCGGGCGGCCGGGCTGGCGGGCGGGGGCGCGGGCGGGGGCGGGCGCGGCGCAGCGAGCCGCTGCTCGCTGAGCCCAGACGTGCGTGGCAAAGAGTTGCGCAGCCGCGCGCGACAACGGGAACTCGCTCTTTCCCGCGCCGCCGCAGCTGCTGCTTTCTGCGCGGCGCAGAAAATCGCAGTCTCGCGCTTTCCGTGAAGCTGGAGAAGAAGAAACTTGTTTTTTCCCTCCGCCGAAACCGACTATCCCCGCCGAACACAAACACACGTTTTTTCGAAGGACTCCTCATAGTATTCGTAATTGAATATTCACGCAGTGGGACAGGTGTCACTGGCAAACTACGATCAACGTTCAGAGGACCGCATCAGTGGGTAAACAAAATGAAACTCGGAGAGGTCATTGACATTTAAAAGAAACAAAGGAGATAGTGGTAATGCATTTTATCTGCTAGTCAAATAACGAGCGAAGTGATCTAAATGAGAATAGTTATCCTGTCCTTTGAAGTTCTTCGGTACGTGCTAGAATTCCAGTTGCCTTAATGGGGATTCATAGGTCAACATCAGTTCAGTGAATGGAAGTGTCTGCTACTTCAATGACATTCTTTCGTTGTAGACGCTGGATAATAATTCTTTATTTTTTATGTTGATGCTGGCAGATTAATAAACAAAACCTATATTTTCATTTCCAAAAATATTCATATTAAACATTATTAAAATAAATACTCAACCGATAGAACTAACATAGAAACCCCAATCATCTAAAAGAAAGCCGTCAAAATACGGTAGGACAACAATTGAATTCTCTGAGAAATATTGTAGTTTTTAAAATATATTTAACATATTTCTGGATAAAGAAAATTAAATACTTTATATGAACTTCTTGAAATCAATTACGAAGTAGACTAATTGGTTCATGTGCTTATTCTTTCCCCATTATTAATTATTTAAATGCGTAATTAGTGATCCTCTAAGACATACTTTTCCTAAAAAGAATGGTCCTGACTAGTCCTTGATTTTTCTTTCCCATACGAATTCGTTGAACTGATGACTTTCTACCCTTGGATTTCCACTCCAGATTTCACTGGATTGAGGGCGACGAAAAACCGCGATCCGTTCGTCTCAATTGCTCACGCAAAGCTCTCCGAATTAAAAACTGGATAATTCTTCAAAACGTGTGTTCCTTGGCATGATCGTTGCACACATTCCAACTTTGCATGCAAATGGATTCTACGGAAATGTCAGCTGGAAAAACATTGCTCTAAGAACTCAAATATTTTTTTCCAAGCCGCTTCACCAAACCCTAGACCTGACCAACAAATGCTACCTTTAAGCTGTGGCTCTAGCCACGGAACATGCAAGGAGCGTCGCATTGGTAATTGCCATTGGTTGTATCCTGGGGTAAATTCCTGGTTTATATGCAACATCTGACTGGGGCGAACGTGGAGAGTTGCGGAAGAATATTAAACAAAAACATTTGAACTTCGGGAATGAGACACACCTTTCTCCTTTGCGACTACGGAACCAATCAGTTGTATTTTAGATAAAATTCTAATTTTAATGGATAAACATTTCAAAGTGTAATGAAAGTAATCAAATAATTTAAACTTATCGCATTTAACATAAATATTTCAAAATAAACAAAACTGACTTCTTTTCGATTAGGTTTTTTGCCTTTTTCGTCATAATTACACATTAATGTTCTTTGGAATTTGGGGCTATTTATAGTGTACTCTCAACCTTTGGGCTGCATTTTTTGGTGTTTAAATTGCATAAAAAAAGCGCGAAACGAAATGATTATAACACCAACATATAATGAATACCAATATTCATTTATGAAGTTCATAAGAGGGATGTATAATTTGATGGAATTAGAAGTCTGCAAACCAATCAGTTGAAAGCAAATTTTCTTGTATCAGTTTCTCCCATAAAAGATTTGGATGCTTCTTATCCATTGTTTCTAGTCACAGGCCAATGACAGAGCAGAAACTGTTATGAGAGCGGCAATCGTCACTACAAAACCACATGGGCGATAGCATTCTTCAGTTACAGCGGAAGGAACCACTTGCGGTTGCAGTTCCTTGTGGTATCAAACAACATGCTTGACTTACGCTTTAGTATAAAGATTTCCCCGTTGGAGTTCGTAGGCGGCACGTTTATGTCATTCACTTCGTAAAACGTGAGTTCACAAACATCAAAACGGCGAAAGAAATTCTGCCTAATAATGGCGAAGAGACAGAGAATATGACACAACAAAATTCTTGAAGAATAAACAGTTAAATGTTTAAGACGTAAAAACGAGTTTTATACAATGGTTAATTTTCGGCAAAAATTATATAAATGGAGATATTTCCACAAAATTATTTGTTAATAAAACAATAATAGTATCTTTCATAATTATGAATCACATAGTTAATTTTTGTTGTTGACCCAAAGAAAAACGTTTTGTCAAATCTGTAGCTTCGTCAATTAGTGACGTAAGGAATGCTGTAACTGCCCAGGCAAGTTTAAAATTCACGTCTATGCACCGAAAAACCCGGGTTGACCTAATTACTCCCGGCAGGACTCCCTGAGACCGGTCGCGAAGACACCGGTTTTTTTATTAAGGGCGGCTTTTTCAAAAAATTTGCCATCTATAAATATCGGAAGATAGAGGCTGAAGCAAATGAGACTAGATATTCTCCTCGTAAACAGCAGAAGTTAAAAATAAGAGGAATTGTCACTTCCACAGTTTTGATTGAGGATACTTCCCATTTCATGGGTTTTTGCACATTCGCGTCTCTTGAATTTTCAGATTTTATTTTCTTTCTTTTTATTGCATTCGAATTCTACACGAACTATTTTGGATTATGTATATGCGATAAAAACAAATGTAACTTGACAATTAAAATTATACGCACTGACAAAGAATTTATACATATCTTATACTCTAATAATTACAAAATTGTATATAAAGAATCTATCTACTTTTTGAAATCCCATTTCCATTCAGCAGCAAACAGAATTACGAAAAAAGCGCAAGCATTACAAAAAATATTAGGTGCCAATAAATTTAATAGGCCAAATTCATAATGTTATGTTAATTATCATTACATCACACACAAAATGTGACATTTTGACATCAGACGAAAATCATAAGTACTGTTAATTAGAATAGTACTTACACGGAAAAAAAAAGGAAAAAAACCACTATTTCTTATGTCAAAAGGAATTATCACAAGAACCTAAAATAGCCGAAAGTTCATTTGACCAGCCGAAACTGTTTGAGTAAACCACTCGCTTTGTTTTTCTCCGCGTAAATCATAACCACATCGTCTTCAAACATAAGCGCGCGTTTTGTCTTCCTTCTGCCTACAAAGCCCTTCGGGCAGCAGTGGCGAGCAAAAGAACACAGGATGCAAGCAGCGATCCAGCGCTTGAGGCAGGTGCCTTACCAGAGCAGCTGTCATGCGGGACGGTGTTGCCTCGAGGGCGTCTCGGCAACGACTGACAACGCGAAGGGAAGTGGCGTGGGGCTCGCGGTGGCGGCGGCGGCGCTAGCGAGAACAGCGCCGTCAAAAACAAGTGCCTCCTCGCGCAGCGCCGCCCGCGGGCTTTGACGTCATGCATTCCGGGCTGGGACAGCGCGACGGTACGGTCGCTCGTGACTCAATGTTGCGGCCGCGCACCGCACTTCGCGAAGTGGCCCGACGTGGCTTTTGGCCGATCGCGCGGATTTCGTCACAAGGACGAAACCCAGCCGCGCATCCGTTTTTGGGAAGATGATTACCGTGTCGATGAATCTCCTCCAAATTATAGAGGACATCATAAATATTACAGCTTAAGAGAACGATTTTGAATGCGCCTCCTAATCGACTCCCACGTTGAACCGGTTTTAAACAAGTAGGTACAAAAAAAAGATAGAGGTCGCTATATAAGGAATAGGCAGCTTTTCCTATCATTAATAAAAAGCTTACGAAATTCCCGTTGTTTGAAATGTTACGGCTACAATTGGAAAACAGGAGATGGCTTCGTGCGCAACTCGGCAAGTTCGGCAGGAAAATGAAAGCAGGCTTGCGTCTTGTTTAGAAAACAATCGTGTTTGTGTGCATCCGTTAAAATGATTTTGACTATTAGTTTCGATGTACATTCTTAGATATAATATCTGTGATACCGACGCGGCAAGCATTAAAGAGGTGAGGCGTTCTGATTATCGGTTTGGGGAAATTGTATATTCATACATTGTGTTGGTGATGACATTAAAAAATTCAGTTGTTACATTGAGGAAAGGTTTGATAGTAGGATTTGCTATTTATTAGGCTAGATCAATAATCCATGTAGTACCCTAAGTGAAAATATCTCGATAAATATAAAACCATACGTATATTCCATTGGATATGCAGTATTTCTGTCGCACCTTTTCTAACAGCTCTTGTTTCCGTTGCGATGTAAACCCGATGCAATCGCTCGCGGTTTAGTTGGTTAAAATGAATATGTGAAATGATTCTACGCTGGGAAGTATTGGCGTTCTGTCCAAATAAAATACAAAACAATTAGGTTGTACGAAGACCCAAACACAGGACACACTCACAGCGAAAAGAGTTATAATACAATTACGAGGCACCGTGGTCCTTACACGGGATCCAGGATATCTAGAAAATTGGCAGGTGAAAAACAGTGTTAACTATTTAAAACATATAATGCCACAATATTTTAAAATGGTTTATGGTATCACAGTAAAATATTGAATACTTAAGTTTTTCTAGATTAATCATTAAAAACAAATCAGTATCATCTACATATTGATACATATGGAAGGTCGCCATCTTACGGCACAGAAAAAAACAGTCAACATCATTTGCGATAATGAAATGTATTCATCTTGGGATCATATTGTTTTCAATTCAAAATCCTATGTAATTCTCCCCGTCTACCTAAAAACTCGATGGAATATTGAAGAAATTAAAAAGGAAAAAAATGTGTTTTACCGGACTTGGGTGGTTCAAATATTGTTCAAAAGAAAATGCTACTACTGCAATTCCTTATTATACAGTTTTCAATGAAACAAAGAAAGTTCAGAACATTGCACCCATTTCTGGGACCTGTTAGAAGATTTCACAAGCTATTTTTAAGCTGACCCGCGACTTTTAAAAATGCAGCTGGTCTTGCCAACTGTGGCCGTCATGAGGGGGACTATGAAGTGCCTACGGATGGTTGTCAAGCGTTGTTTTTTCGTGTTCTCAAAAACAGCTGCACTCGGGTCAATTCGGCAAAGCGAGACGAAGCTTACGAACAATTTAAAAAAATTGAAATCCATTTTTTCATGGCAAGATTAAACCGAAGGCGTAAAAAATTTGGGGACCCCGGGGGCCCCCGGGCCCCTTTAAAAAAAAGAAAGCGGGGGGATTTTTTGTTTTTTTTTTTTTTTTTTT
This sequence comes from Gryllus bimaculatus, assembly GCA_017312745.1. Taxonomy (NCBI): domain Eukaryota; kingdom Metazoa; phylum Arthropoda; class Insecta; order Orthoptera; family Gryllidae; genus Gryllus; species Gryllus bimaculatus. Next base: position 1,594,990 of record BOPP01000226.1, on the reverse strand, counting down.
CATTTTTTTGGGGGAATTGGGGGGGGAAAATTTTTTTTTTCGGGGGTTTTTCCCCCTTTTGTTTTCCGGGGGTTTTCCGAATTTTCTTCATTTGGGGGACGATTTTCAATTTTTCAAGGCAAAGGTCCTGTTAATTAAGCCAAGTAAATGCAGAGTAAATGGACATTGCATATCTCTCTC
>BOPP01000226.1:1569004-1594785 GCA_017312745.1 Gryllus bimaculatus | reverse complement strand
CCCCGCCCTCTCGACGCACAGACGGGGGCCTCCGCCTATGGGAGCGCGCTCCTCAGCCCGCTCCGGCCACGTGGAACTGGCGCGAAACCAAACGGGTTGGCGGAAAGTTCCCCCCCACGATCTTCCGTTCTCCCTGCCTCTCACGCCACCATTTATTTATTTATATATTTATGTTAAAATCGTTAACATCTGTATTAACTATTGATGATAAAATGTTTATTTTTTGTCTAGAAGTAAGTTTTTGTTTTTGCTCCATGGTATTTAGGAAAATGATGAAAACGAAATCGATGACTTTGTGTCCATCCTCGTCATCGGCTTCATCGTTAAAATATAATTTATTCATAACCAATCTCGGCGTAATCGAAAATCTAGAGGAGTCGGAGACAAAATATTGTCAGCAACTAGGAATCGTGTTTACGTTTTTGTCCAGAAGCAAGTGATTTGATTTTGTCCTATGATATCGACAGAAACTATGAAAACTAATTCGATGGCTTCATCGCCCATCCTCAATCATTCGGCGTCATCGGTATAATATAATTTATTCATAACCAATCACGTCGTAACCGCAAAGCACGATGAGCCATTGGCAAATAAAATCGTCTGCAATAAGGAATCATTAAATGTCCAGACCACGTGTTCTTCACACCTCTTCATTCGCCAGTCACTATATTTCAACTCTCGAAGAAACGCTGTACAGAACACGAAACGAATATCATAATGAAGAACTGACTGAATTGTCTCTATTCTGAACGAGCTGAGTCTAACAAACATCCTCATCCCCTTTCTCGAAAAGCCTCTCGCCGATATCGATTGAGGCAGTCAAATGTAGAGAAAGAAACTTCATCAAAACACTCGTTCCCAAAAAGTCCTTAGAAGCAATATAACTTATTCTTTAGTATTGTATGTAAATAACTATTTTGTCTTAATTTTGCATTTCAAATTATATTTTTTCTCACTCTCACAGCATGACAAGTTTTGAAGTTTTATTAGTACAAATAAACCTCTGCTCGGATGAATAAAATGAAGACAAGAGTGTTTCTGACATGTGAAAGTTCTTCTATTGAAGACTTAGATTTATTCTGGAATTTAATCAAGAAGCGAGCTCTCGTAGTGCGCGGTTTTCATTAACGTGTCCACCTCTCATCTCCCTCTCCCCCTCCTCTCTTCTATCTTTTATTTTACTTTTCTATCCCATCTGCTAACTTTCTAAAGCGTTACTTACCCTTCAGAAGTCCCCATTTCTGATCCCTTAGTCCCCATGTCTCCGCCACTTCAACAAAAATGCCTTATTAGCACAGTACTCATTCAGTCAGGTTAGACATCAAGCATGAGAAGGAGAAATATGTACAGACAATGATGTATTTTAATTGAAATTATAGTTAATTGAATATAACTTACATTTTTAAAAGTTTCTATTAAACAGTATGAATCTCAATTATCGGAAACCGAATGTGGAAAATGCATAGGTTATCGAGGAAATTCTAAAAATTAAAAATCAGGTTTGTGAAAAACATTTAAGATATATTGACTAATAAACTAGTTTGTATATTGATACATCAAACATACATGTGTTTATTATTAATATAGTAACAGTTTACTTGCAAATTATCTTGTAGAATAAGTACATTATTATCTTTGTAAATGTCAAACTGCAAAATTCATTGACGTCTGCATAAAGCATTTTATCCGTTCTAAAACAAAGCTTCATCTTTCGAGGAGTAACTGTTCTCTCACATACTTCGTTTTTAATATAGAAAATAAGAATTTTCCCTTGTGGTCAAGGCGTCGCACGCTGCCGGCTTCGCACTGCCTCCCTTCGACGCCAAGGTGAGACCCTCGCCCTTCCCCTCCCTTACCACACACCTCACACTCACCTCATTCAACTTCTCTGGATTTGCTCCTCGGAGCTCTGCGATCCAATCGTTTTCGTCACTTGGCGATTGCAAATTCATATTTTATGGTGTTGCCCGGCATCAATTCACGGTTGCACGTGTGAATCAGTTTTAAAACAAGACGTGTTAAAGAACTGAACATAAAAGCAGAATTCAAGTAAAAAATAACATTTTTTTGGATAACCGAAAAAAAAATATTAAAATTCATTAATGTAAAATAGTGAGTCAAAAGCAAGAACATAATGTAGTATAATGTGATAGGTTTTAGAAATATACTGTCAGAAATGATAATTATGATGACTTCCGGGAATGTCTATAGTATCTGATTGTGGATTTCATCCCTGACGAGACGATGAGTTTGAGAGTAATGAACATCTTTAGGGGCTCCTATTTCGGAGGGAAGCCGGCTAGACGTTTGTAGGCTTGTAGCCTAAAATAGAATCTTGGTAGGATAATATGGTTGACGGCAAAATTTGATATTCCACTACCTACGAATTAATCGGCAATTCATTTACTGCAAATTCAACCTTCAAGCCTGAGACTCGAAAGGAACACAGAATCAATCATTTTAATCGAATAAGACGTTTATGCAGATAGGCCCTTATCTGCGTGTTCTAATTGAAAAGCAGGTTGAATGCGCCTAAAAATCATTTATTTTCATTAATATTTATTCATAGTAAAATGGAATGTGAATTTCGAAATGGAATTCATGTGTATCTTCAAGAAAAAAGACCTTTTTTTAATTTTATTTATTTAAGGTCGCTTTTCAACAACTGGGTCATAATCAACCACATAATCAACTCAAGTTTAATTGATTTACACAAGAATATTCATTTTTTGCAGTTATTCCATTGCACAATTACATACAATTCATACAAGCATATAAATGGTCAAAAATTATTAATATTTTGGGTACTTACATTATTGAGATACACATATTTATTTACATTATATAAGCCTTTGATACTAATAACATGTTTGAATGATTATTCTAGATGAGATGTAGGTAAAGGAGGGTCTTTATATTAAGGTATCCATCATTCCACTGTTTCGTAATCACATTTTTAAAGTATAGTTTGATATCGGAGAGAACTCCCTTCACACTCTTGTCTGTTGTTGGTAATGAAGTTGCTTCTCTTTAGTCGCTTTATTTGCTTTTTCGTTCCCTTCTATACCTTTATGTGCTGGAATCCAAACAATTGAGATTAACGTGCCGTTGTTTACTTGTGTAAATAAATGTCCTTGAATTCTTTAGAGTATGGAATTTTTAGAGAATATGTTGAATACTGCATTCAAGGCAGCCATATAATCTGAGTGAATCACTATTTTGCTGTTTTCTCCATTTTGGGATACTAATTTAATAGCTTTAAGAATGGCCCAGGCTTTACAGAAGACGCTAGAAAAATGCTAGTAACCTGAATTTAAAGGGATTGAGCGGGATTGTAGATACAATTGCACAACATGATTTGTTTTCATATTTTGATCCATCAGTATATACCTTTTCTAAATCATGATAGTCTTCATAAAGAGAATGTAGATGCGATGAAACTATTTTTGGAGAGATTAAGGATTTTGTAATCTGTGCAGTCATTATATAAACCTCAGGTTTAAAGGATTAATGTTCTCATGGGTCAGTGGCGAAGTCGCTTGCCTTTCACCATTGAGGTTCCGGGTTCGGTTCCCGTAGAATCCCCGTAGAAGTCTCGTTGAACGCCCGTAGAACCTTATGTGAAATTTGTTACCACGAAACTAGTTTAGAAACTAGTTTGACTGCTTCACAGAAGCCTGTCCGACCCCTGTGAAGCGTCATCAACCTTACTCCTATCCTTATTCCTTCCCAATTCTTGCCGATGGGCGAGACGTGAGCGCGAAGACGCTAACGTGTCGGCGATTCCCTGACTTGACTATGACTACACAGCAACCCCTAGAGAGCGCTTAATAACGGAGGATTACTGCAAAGCGCTCACCGCTTAAGGAGTTAGGGTACGCTTTGCGTCTAAAGGATTACTAAGGGGGGATGGGGTGAGTCCTTCTCTGTCGAATGTGAGGAATTTCAATATTAAATTCATCTTGATAAATTGGGATTCTTTCTCTAAGTGGTTTTGGACACTTAACATGAATTGAATGGTAATCTTTTTCAAAGGGATGAAGATATATTTGAAGGTCGGATTAGTTGAGGAATTTGAAGTTGAGAAGTCAATTTTTAGACATAGTTGTTTTCGCTGCAAGTCGAGGGGGAGTAATCCTAAAAAGAAGACCTTTATTTACCTACCCAGAAGCAAGAAATAAACAATTTGAGTTTTTTCTCTCTAGAACCGTTGGAAAACTGGTTGTAAATTGTGAACGCCCTAAAAAAGTTGATCAAGCTAATTGCAATTTTCGTGACGTGTGTCCCATTACAAATTATCATTCAAGGATCAAGTAACAAATGCACTACATGTCATTAATTTATGAAAACCTTTTTTTTTGTATTTCGGTATATGATAAGTATTTTCGCCTTTGGTTCTAAAAATGTGTGCTAAAGAAAATATATTTTAGCTGTATGCTTGTGAAATGAGTAATGTTAATGTTACATAATTTAATATAATTTGTGATATTAACAGGTAAGGTCTTTATTAAACCAAGGTTATATGTTTTGATGTGTTCTTGGTACTGAACTTTGTACTGAAAGATAAGTATTTACTATTCCACCGCTCAGAATATATAAGCCAAATGGGTGTGAATTCAAATTCCATGGTCTCAAATAAAAACATGATGTCAATTTTCGTGATTGAACTGGAACATTGTATTATAATGCTAGAAAAGAGTAAATCCCTTTAAAAAATACAATGAATTTATCACTCAATGTTCTCCTAAACGTATTTTTCCCAAACCTCATATTTAGTTGTTACACTTTTATTCATATCTAGTTATAGTATATATTTAGTTATAGTATGTAAAAAATTCATTATGTTTTAAAGGAAATGCATTTTTTCTCCGCAGATATAAAAATGTTCTAACTCCTCTCTCCATTACCTATTAAATTGTAAATCTCCTTTCAAGGAAATGAATGTTCACACCAAACCTTTCACTTTTCTCTTCCTTTAAGGGAAAGGGCGATTACAAAACATGACATCGCCTGCTGATATCTCATTCACAATGAAGCACAAACATTCAGTAAAAGTCAATGCATCTTGCCATGCCATTCATTGCAAAGATAAGTTGTTATTAGTAAATGTAAACTTCGTTTGGCATTAACATGAAAATTCAAGATCCCAAAGCTTTCGTCATATGATTATGTCATATTTTCCATTGGTTATATGTACATCCAATATTATCCATCAAAATATATCATTTTGATGAATTGGTTTTTAAAATGCTTCGAAATAATTTTTACACGAAAAATATCAGACAAATAAATATCTACGAGACTAAATTTATAGTTTGTGGAACCTAATTTTAAATGAAACGATCCGGGACGATGTTTATATCAAATACGCATGGCGTTATTTATGCCGAAAATAGGGAGATAAAACGTAAAACGTAAAAAAATAAAATTGAGGGAGATAAAATTTATCTTTACAGACCGGAAATAAAGTAGAGACAATTTGAGTATTTTTTCTGGATATGAAGGGACATTGGATGAACCACCATATGTGAATAATGATATCTCTCTTAAAAAGGGCTTCAAAAAATTCATTATCTAATTTCAATTACAAGTTTGAAATTTTTACAAATAATAAAAGAATAATGCATAGTTTTGAATAGTATATCTACCCACGAGATAAATCTCGATGTTACCTATGTCGTTATATGTATGAGTCACATTGCCGTATACGGTGGCTTGTTTTCGGAGGGAGAGGGTGTGGTGCTGGGGTTAGCGGGAAGCCTGCATTGAGGGTGCGGCCTGCACGTGGGAAGGAGCTCGCTGCCGCCGCCGCCCGTGCGTTCGCGTGCTGAGCGCCGCGCGTGTGCGCAGGTGCTGGCGGGCGCTGCCTCCGGCTGGCCGGCGGCTGCCGCCCCCGCGCCCGCCCCGGCGCCCGCCCCGCCGCTGCCCTTCCCGTTCGACTTCCCGCCCGCGGTGCCGCCCGCGCGCTCGGACGCCCCGGGCGCGGGCGCGCTGGTGGGCGGCGGCGGAGGAGGAGGGGGGATAGGCGCGCCGCCCTGGGACTTCGGCGACGCCCCCGTCGCGCCCATCGCCCGACTCGAGTCCTTGGACGAGCTGGACCAGGGCCAGGTGAGTGCTGTCGCCCAGACGTCAACTTCCCCGTCCATCCGACCGCCCTTCCTGCCGTCGTAGATCTCCCGACTTTCATTCGTCTCTGTATAACATTTCTTTTGGTCACTGGCGCACTTCAGAGATTTTTTCAACGTCTTAGTTCGTCTTTCCGTCGTCAAAATGCACGCTCGTCTGACCACTGCGCTGCGGTGCGAACTTTGTCTCACGCCCCACGGAACAATTCGTGCCGTGCCAACGCGCCTTTTAACGTCTGGCTATTCTCCAGAAAACAGTGTAATATGTTTTGTCTTCCTCATCTTGTTGATTTCGATTTTAAGTGTCTTTCCTGATATTTCTTCTATTTTTATTTATTCCCTGCATCGCTTGGTTCGAGCTGATCGAATAATAGGGAAGTGATATCGCATTTTCGGTCACCTTCTATCAAAGCGTTGCCCAAAATTGTGATCTGATGATTTTGAGCCTGGCCTACTTTCTGTTGACAAGCGCTACTAATATTCCTCATGAACTTCCTCAAATCGTTCTACACGAAGTGCAATGGATACGTAGATGCAGCGTTTTTGGGGGATATATTTAAATGTGATCAACAACAATGTATCTGGCAATATATTATTCTCTATTTCTCCCAAATTATCACGAGCTGTGAGATTCGAACTTTGAGTACTTTACGGGATGGCCGACGAACTAATAGAATACATTTTGCAATGTTACAATATTACCTATCCTTTACGAATAATACCAGAAAGTATGTGCTGTCGAGCACCACTAGTTTCTTTTCAATTATCTCCAGATTCTAATATCTCCATGTATTCCTGTCACATTCTCATTTCTGCGTCATTCTTTCTATTCAGTCTACTGTTCACCCATCACAAATGGATACATATTTCAGAATATTCAAATTTTCATTTTCATTTTTCCTCAACATTTATCCACTGCTTGTACATGCAGAGCACAATGTATAGTATGCACGGTACATACAGAATATTATGCATTTTCTTCAATTCTGCATCAGTATGTTTAGTGCAGTCGATAATTCATTTTACCTTGAGGTAGAAGATGTTATTTATTATTTTGTATTTTATTCTTCACGGCAGCAAAAATTGATTCTTTGCGTAATGTTTTTCATGGTTCCCTGAATCGCATGATTCTCGCACACAACGCTGCAATCCATTTACTTCCAGATTTCTGGAGCACATTCTAATTTTCAACTTCCTACCGATCGACTTGATTCCGTTTCCGCCCTTTTGGAGATGTCCGCACCCTTGCAGAAATACTGTGTCAGAGGTGTGGCACACTCTCAAGCCTCGGTGTGAGAGAATTTCCGGTTTTTGTTTATTGTATTCAATATCTCTCCCTATACTCTGAGAGACAGCCAAGGCCAATCTTTTTTATGCTTCACTGTATCGCTTGATTCTCGGTCCAAACGCTATAATTCATCTGCTTCCAACTTTTGATTCCTCTCACCGGGAGGTCCCAAGTTCCGACGTGGCAGGCATTTTCGACACTGGCTAGATAGCTAGGTCCATTTCAAACGCTGTCTGGAAGTGAATTCTAGCGGCCGGCTGCTCTAATCGGTAGTTTTCCGTGGTTTCTCCAATCACTACGAGGCGAATACAGGAAAGCCTAACAAACATGATCTTCCCTGATCTGCCTTTTCGGTGGGGGTGAATTTGCCTTTCGGTGATTTGATGGGTAGAATTATTTTCTTTTTTAGTATTTGTTTGGTGAATTTCCATATAGAGTTGTTTTGTGCTGTTAAAAATAGCATCTTGTTCTGAAATTTGAGACTTACATGGTTTTTTTATTGATTTCTTAACTATATAAGTTAATATGTGTAGTTCTACTTTTATTTGTTGGTTTTTGGTTAGGTTCCATAGTCTTCTGGTCCTGTTTTTGACGCATATTATGTTTTTCATTTCTGCAGGTAGATCTGAATGATTGATTTTGTTAAGCGTTTGTGTATTTGTGGGCTGCGTTTCTGTTATTACTGTATGTATTATTATGTTTAGTAATATTACGGCGTTGTCTATTTCTATAGAATTATTTAAAATTTTAATTTTTGGTATTAAATTGCTGGTTACATTTTGTAATTTAATCCAGTTTAATTTAAGTGTGTTTATTCTGGGGATTGTGGATCGCGGGGATGGGATTTGTCGAGTAAGTATATTTACCGAAAGATGGTCAGAGTCGAGTTCGTGAAATGGAGTTGAGTAAAAATTGACATTGCCATCAGTCAGACCGATGTCAACGATGCCTGCTTGTTTAGTTACGTCTCTTGGGTAGTATGTTGGTTCAGGAGGGGATAGTATATTGATAGTGGTATTGTTTAAAATGTGTGATAGTGTTTTTCTTGCTTGGTTGCTAGTGCGGCATCCCCAGCTTGTGTGTTCAGCGTTTAGACCGCCTAGTATTAATTTTTTTTTTGTTTGGGTTGATCAGGTTAAGTATATTTTGGGGTTGTATTTTTATCGATGGAGGTGTATAGGCAGTTATTATATTCCATGATTCATTGTTCATTGTTAGGGTTATTGCTACTGTTTCAATTCCTGTGATGTATATTAATTTCGTAATGGTTTATATTATTCCTGACTGCTATTAGTACACCACCTCCCTTTTTTTCGGTCCTGTCATTTCTATAAATGTTGTATTCTGAAATATACAATTTATTTCTATTGTTTAGGTGCGTCTCTGTTATGCACCTAATGTCTATGTTATATGTGTGTAAATATTGAGTAAGTTCTATTTTTTGGATGTTATCCCGTTTGCATTCCAATTTGTTAATGATATATTTCTATGGACTTGTATTGACATTATTGTTATTAAAAAAGCTGTTACTGTATTCTGAATTATATTGATTATTGATGGTTTGAGGGAGTTTGTGGAGTTAATAATAGAGGACGATATAGAATTAATTATTTTATTTAAAATGGTATTATTATTATTATTATTATTATTATTATTATTATTATTATTATTATCTTGTTGGTTTTGTTGAGTGCAGTTTCTCTGTGATCTTATATTGTTATCGAATCCTGATTGGTTTACAAGGTTGTTGTTCCTAGTGAAGTTTCGGATTGGCTGGATAGAGGATAGTGATGGAAATTGTTCTTGTTGGTTGCTAAGGGATGATGGTGGTGTTGTTTGGTATGGATTTCTTGTGTTATTGAGTGGGATGATTTTCTTTTCAACAATTTCCTTACAGTATAAACAGTTCTCATTTCTTACATCTGCACGGTGATTGCCTTTGCAAAGAATACAGGTGGGCGTTGCTTTACTTCCAGGACAAGTTACAGTATAATGATTACCAAAATATATTGCATAGTTAATTTTGTGATTGCAATTTTTTCTAGAGTGTCTAAAGTCCAAACATCTATAGCACTGTAGTGGACCTTTTGGTCTTTTTCCGGTGGTGACTTTGAGGTAGCAGATTTGATTAATGTTGAGTATTGTTTCCAGTAGTTTTTGCCGTTGAACTCGGCTGCTATTACAGGAATGGGATGGCTGTCCTTCTGAAGACGAGTAATTTTAACAATGGATGGATGTATTTGTTTTAAATCTTGCATGATTTCACTATCAGTTATGGAGATGTGGACATCTTTTAATACTACCGAAAAGTTTTTTGTTTGCAGGGTCTTTGTACGAGTGGAATCTTATATTTGTGTTGATTAATTATTTTATGATTTTACGGAAATCTTCAGCTGAGCTGGGATTTATTTTCACTTTGTTGTTTTTTTGTTCAGCTACAAAGTTTTCTGATACGTTCATTTTGATTTCATTAACGAATGATTTGATGTTAGTTATCTCGGCAATACAAATTGGGGGTATTTTATTGGTTGTAGTAGTTTGTGAAGATTGATCATACTTTAGATAGTTGAAGCGGTTATCTGGGAAAAGAGAATTGATTTCCTTGGAGGCTAATTCCGAAAATATGTTCCCTACTGGGACATTGTATGAAGATTGCAAGTCTAGTCTCATTTCTGTAGTTGAAGTTTTGGGCTACGGAGCTTGTGGGAACATTGTAGCCGTCTGTGAGTGGTGCCCTTGCTAAATCTGGTGTATAACTTTTAACGTCGTCACTGTCACTTGCACTTGCACTGTGTTTTGTGTTATCGCTGTTGGAAGCGTCCCCGCCTACTGACCTTTTTCTGTGGTTGACGTCCTTTGACTTTGGGTCTACCTCATGCTGGCTGCCTAAGGTTACAAGCGTTGTACCTTGCGATGGGTCTTGATAACATGCAGTTTCTGATGTACAAGATTCCATTTCCAACATTCCAGCACTTTCTCTGTGTGAGATAGGTAAATTGATGAAGTTGCTATGCGGAATACCGCTGGAGTTGTGTAGCACGTAAAGAGTATTGCTGACTACGTTGCCTGTTGATTGATTCACATCGAATGCCATTGGTGAATGTTATTCGATGCACTGGTTTAACACTATATTTCACATATTGCACTTGTTACAAGAAGCACTTGAAATATAAACTGGTTTGTCGGTATCGGGCGGGCCCGCACCGACGCTAGCGTTCCGACTTTTACGAGCGCTCTGCGATGTGAACGGTTCAGTGGTCGGAACTGGGGTGTATATCTCCCTATACACCGAGAGACACTCAAGGCAGCAGAATGCACTTCTCCTGCTCTGTTAGTTCTTTGATAGAATTAGGTGTGATGGCTAGTTATTTAAAAATTGTATTGAACACTTTACAGACATTATAAAATTTCTTTCTTACTCTCAGGATTTTTGGTATATGCGATCTATTTTGCTGTGGTATACCTTGAAAGAAAATATGATACTTTTGATATTTTTCTCTGAAATTATTAACAACCGTATCATTATCAGAGACCGATGTTATTTCATGAACTTCAGCAGTACCTCTAGATGTTCTCTCTCTAGTTCTGCTGCCTGCGATTGAGAGTTTTGTATCACATTTTGTCGTAATTCCATTCTTATTTGCTGTTTTATCTAATCGAATACAGCTTATGATAATGCATTTCTTCACTGCATGGAATTGAGTTGACTGTCATATTGATTCGGAGTGCTGTTAGAATACATTTTCTTCCACTCTGCGTGCATCCTTACCCTGCACCCTTCACTTTCTATCTCCACTTTTGTACTTTCATGATAAGCACACATTACATAGATATCCACCTCTTTTGATCATTTCGTGCGTTGGCCAATTAGATTTTGAAGCGGCGGACGATATTGCCGAAGGCTCCGTCTTCAAACCACTTCTAGAAAGTTTATCTAGAAACAGTTGGTGCAGCATCCTCTTCTATCACCGTGAGTGACGCGGCGCCGCTCCTGGCATCTTGATCTGTGCCGCTGACTTAACCACGAATAACATATTTGACCCAGAATGCCCGGTGGCAGAACCTTCTGCGCGGCCCTGCAAAGACCGTTCGCCCACGACTCTATTTCTCAATATGCGACTACTCACATTGGGCTGTTGCATTTTAGAGCTACTGCCAGCGTGTTTTCAGTCGCCCCTATCATCGGATACGGACGTTGTTGGAGTACCGCCACTAACATGAACTGACGTGTCCATTTCAGTGATTTCTTATTCGAGGTGTCCCCCCTTAAACAGGCGGGCTCCCCTCTCGCCTTCAGAGCCCTGTTTACGCTGCAGATCTTGTTTGCCGTGTAGAAGTTCTTGTTGGCTTACTCCTGTCTCAAAGTGTGCGCTCTGCAGTCCTGTTTTTGACCTCGAAGTTCTCTTCTGAACTATTTCTTTGTCTGAACTTACCCTTCGGCCAGTCTGGCAAGGGAGGCCCCGCCGGTAACTACGCCGCAGTCGGCATAGATCTTGGAGTCACGGGTGTACTTTTGCTCCACCACCAACGTCAAGGTCATGGTCTCCACAGGCGGAGTTGTTAGATGGATAGATAGATTTATTATTTCTGCAGGTATGCAGGTAGGTATAGAACCTGGTGGCAGAACAGATGTTATGTTGTTGTCATATATATATATATATATATATATATATATATATATATATATATATATATGCAGAGAGAGATAGAGATAGCTTCCTTGATTTCTCCTGTGGTCTTTTCCCTACCTGTAATAATATGATTGTGTTTTTGCAGGACTCGGGCAGCGGCAGCTGTTTGAGCTCCGGAGGCCCTGCTTCTCCCGGCCAGGGGCCCATCAGCAAGACGTCCGACGTTTAGACACAAGCTGCCTCAGTTCTCAGCCACTGCACAAGGAAACACTGACATTTGTAAATTTTCAAAAACTTAAACGAACTGCACTAGGTTGTATTCAGCCTGACATTTCAAAGGCAAGTCTTTTGGTATCTATACTTCACATTTCATTAAATATTCCTTTTATTTGCTATCTATTTAAAAACACATTCTGAATCATTTAAAATTTCAATAATTTTTATATAGTATGCCTTAAGTCTATGTTTCTAATCCTCTTCATTGAATCATAAATTTTTCTATTTATTATTTCAGCATCCTTGGAAATTAATGTATGCATGAAAGAAAATAATAGAAGGAGTGTTACAGAAGCAACATGCTTCTTTTGCCTTCTTTCTTTTCCTTTCCTGTATACATTGTGACAGATATTTATATCTACTACTCAACTGAATGCTTTATGTATAAGCATTACAAAGTATATTTGCTTAATATGAGCCTTACTCAGAAAGTGATATAATTCAATATTATAACACTGGCATTTCAAGGCTTTTTCATGCAAACTTTCTTATCACATGCCAAGCACTTTTGTTACGTCCATGTCAGGAACCACTATCTAGTGATATGTATACAATGAAATGCTTTCAGAAAAATCATTTGCTTGGAAAAACTTGCCTAGTAGTGTGTACACAGGAAAGGACCACAACTTCCCTGTATGTGGCTATTTCCATGAAATTAAAAATTTGTATCTTACATGGTTTGTAGCTTTACAACCACCAGGTTGCTGAAGAGAAGGCATAATAGAGGCTTCAGGATTTACAAAATGGATAAATGTTTGCTTGGACAAACATGAATAGAGAATAATTCAAATGACTGACATATGAGCTATCCATTTCAACTCTTAAATTAAGGTTAAAATATGTTATGGGTTAAAAGATAAAGGCAGTTCTCTTTGCATCATAATGGAAATTGAAGAAGTGTGTAAAGTGTCAACACCTACTTCTAATTATATACACCATCTCTATCCTACATTATTCAAATGTCACCTAAGAAGCAATATAATCTCACAATTATTTCTATTTCCATTTGGTGACAGAGCAATGGAAAATATTAGTATTTGATGCATTGTAGTGGTGGAAAGGAAGAAACATTTGGCTCATAGGTGCTGAACAAATAATCCAGCAGCTATTTGTTTAAATTATTGAATTCTTAGTGTTTTTGTAACAACACAAATATTGTTAAATAAACAAAATTGAAGTTGCTTAACTTAATTCCTACATATATTAACTGCAGACACCTACCTACCAGTCCTTGTGCAGTAAAAACTAATGAATTCAAAGGAAACATTCCTCGAGGATGACTGCATAATTTTCCATTTCCTGGCACAAGTGACCAGTAGTAAGTTCATTGCAACACTACACTAGGAAAAAATGGAAATGGAATTATAATTCAAACAGTACAAGAAAAAAGTATTGTGTGGCTGAATTTGAATTGCAATATAAGAGTGAAAGCAATAAGCTAATTTTTCACTGAACTTGCACTTGAAGGTTGGAGATTCCATGTACCCGATGTGCTACATTGTAAAATATTGTATATAGTTCTGCAGAGCTCACTCACTCTCAACATTGCATGAATGCTAAGTTAAGAAAGTGGTCATGTACGCTGCACATGTTTTGCCAGTACTTTATTCTTCAAACACCATGTGCTGAATACTAATAAGTATCTGAAGAGTTTGCCAATATCAGACACTTTCTTGACTTCACAAACTAATCAGTTACAGAGAATGGCAAAGACTGGTGGAAACCACACTGGACTCATGTATTGAATATAATTTACAATATCGTCACGTTCAGTTGCACATATGTGGTTGATGATTTTGAGCAATCTTCTATTGCTCGAGATTTTTTTATTCTACAAATACAGCTGTGACAAATATAAGTGCTTTTTATCCTGTGCAAGGCTGAAATTCCTTGTTGGAAACTAAAAGTTGTAATGTTTTCTTCTGTAATACAACACAGAAAATTAAATTATTTGTACAATTATCATTGCAATATTATTCTTTTATTTTTATTACTCTCTTAATTATGAATATATCAACATTCCTGAAATATGTCACACAATAGAATGGTGTTACATTGTTTATTGAGCACTCTCCTCGTTTTCTTAATTTCTTTTCAGAGAAATTTACAAAGATTACTTCTTTTGTGTCATACATGTCTCATCATTAGAACATTGTTCTTTAGGGTAAAAGATAATCCAATTTAGCTGTTTAAAATTGGTCCACCCTTAATAACAGAAACATAATGCATAATGTATTGCCTCTGGCTATCTGTACATATTATTTACTAGTTCTGTGCTATTACATTTCACAGTTTTGAAAATCAAATTACAGCTGTAAGTCACTGAAAGTATCAATTTTTAAACTTGCCATTGTGCATTGTCAGCAAATCTAGATGAATGTCATGAAAGGCTTTTACAAAGAAACATTTTGAAGAGTATACTTCAAAGGTATAAGCATGTACATATGTAGGATAAATGCCTGTATATGCATTATAGGCATAAAATGCCTATTATAGGTTTTTATTTAGTTCCCCTTAAGTACCTAATTTTAATAAATGGGAATATCAACTGACTGTAAACATGAAGAATTGGTACCACTAGCAGAGAAAGAGCAAAGAGAATCTGGAAATCTGGAGTCAACTAACATGCATTGTATATTCCTAATATTCTTAAAATTCTCATTTATCATGGACAAGTTCTGAAACGCATTTGATTCCACGTCTCCCTAACATTTTTTGTGCCTTACAATATAACAAAAAAGATGAAATAAAGATGACACATAACTTGAGATAGGTGCACCATTTGTAATTTATTGTGAAAATAATCAGTACACTTTTAAGAAATGATATATTTGTGTATGACTTTCTAACATTGTTTTTTAAATTATTATTTTTTGCAATCATAGGTGTCATAAGATATTACCGCCCCTGAAGTATTTCAGAATCCACCAGTAGGAAGTATCATGTTAGGCTGCTCTCCACCGTTTATGGCTGATGGCTATGCAGAGAAGGACAGAAGAATTTTAGAGAGAGACAATCTGTGTGATGTTGCAAAATTTCTATGATTTTCACTTTTGAAACATTCCTAGAGTACCTACGAGAGAAATGTTGGATGAATCTTCTGAAAGGAATTGACTTTTCTTTCTAAATATCTTTACAATTGAGAAATAGGATTATCTCGTATATCAGTCTCAAATCATATGCACTTATTTTTAAGGCCATTAAATTCACTTATAATTAGGAAAACTAGCTTTTTGTAATAATATTTTTAACATAGTTCGTTATTTATTTTTTATCAATATTCTTTCTTATTATTATTAGTAGTAGTAGTAGTGGTAGTAGTAGTAGTAGTAGTAGTAGTAGTAGTAGTAGTAGTAATAGTAGTAGTAATTATCTATGACTTATATTTATGTCAAGTCATCACAAACTTTAATGAAATGAATCTGCATAAGAAACAAATGTCAACAAGCAATGTTTTCTTTGATCCCAGTGCATTTGGGAGTGAGAGAACCGGAAATGGGGAGGGAGCGGTATTATAATAACCACTTGAGTAGCATTAGAAAATGTATTTCTATGACATGTATCTTCATTCATTATCATTATGTATGGTGCATTTTCAGAGTATCTTAATTATATAACACAAGTTACTTTCTTATAATTACATTATGTTTTTGTTTGTAAGTACTGTACTTACTGATACTGACACTTGGAAGAGAGAGAATAAAGTATTTTTTTATCTACCCACTCAAAATACAACTCTTATTCATAAGTGCAGAACTAGCCCTTGCAGTCAACCAACATATAAAGAAAGAAGAGATAATCAACTATTTCTTCACAAAACTGTGTTAACTAAGAAAATTCATCATTTTTCAAACTCCAGTTTTTACATTATTTTCTGATATCTATTTTTATCACAGTTCTTTTCATTCTAGATATTTTGACAGACACTCAAATAATAATGCCCACATTTGAAAATATGGATTATTTACTTTTGGCACTAATGTTATTGAGTGCTACATGCTGGGAGAAGATCAAAATCACACATGAAAAAAATGTACAAGCATCAGTTACAAGTCTTTAGAATAATTTATATCTTGTGTTACACGTTTTTTATAATAAATGGTTATAAATTAAAATGATTTGATATATATTGAAATTCAAGTAAGCTGTTGATAATTTTCTCAAGGGTTCACAAAAATTCTATGTCTTAAAGATCCTTCAACTCTCAATTTGCTTGTGAACATTTTTCATCTCATTCCTGTTGTTAGTACACCTTATATGATGCTTACCATTCATATTTTGCATAATACTATAGTTTCACCTATTTTTGGATTTCTTTCACTAGAGGTTCTTATTTTTTTAGTAATTCATTATTAGTTCTTTTAGCTAGTATAGTAAAGCATAATACATATTGGTGTGATCTCCTAATCTGTCAGCAATGCTTTTTATATCATGATATTTCAAAAATAGTACCTTCTCTAATTTTATATTTCCATCTTTTTCAACATTTTAAGATTTCATGTAATGTAAGTTTGAGTAACGGGGCCATACTTTTACAACATACTTAGCTTAGTTTACTCTGGAAATGTTTTTTCTTCCTTTTTTAACTGCACAAAAAATTGAAAGTATTATTTGTCATGATCTATTGATCACAAAAGTCATGTGTAATACAGTTTTTCAACGTAAATGATAAAATATGAATTTTTTTAAATTTATATTTCAGTGTTGTGTGTACCCCATTCCCTAGAGTGACTAGAATCACTGCTCTGAATTCCCACAAAATCCTCTAGTAATTTCTTCAGAAAATTTGAACCTATTTTCTATCTCTGAACACAAAAAGTATTTAAAAAATACTTCACGACCCACTCCCAAAAATGTCTTTATGGAAAGACTGTACCTACCTGAGAAATTACTGAATAATTCTGGAATAACTTGGTTTTCATATCATTTTCTTTCACAAAACATTGTACTATGTCCATAACCTCTTCTCTTGAGAGGTCAAACTCCATCTTTTCCATGATTCAAAGAAAATTGGACAGTAGGTCCTCAAAAGAAAGTAGATGTTGAAACCGTCCTTCTCCTCTCATGCAATTCTGTGAGACAATTCCCACAGCTCATGTCCCATTCACATTGTGAAGGAGGATTACTACAGTGCACAGCAGCATGAAGGCTGTAGTTTCCATTTTAAACATTTTCAACTGCCTGAGTAAGAATCTCCCCTTGTATGATCTCTGATAAGATCCTTGTGTTGGGCATTTTGGTTTATTTATTAGCATTTGATCCAAAAATAAGTATATAAAAAAGTAATAAAGATGTAAATACTCCACTTTAACATCATTCACATTATGAATGTGCAATTATCATGTGTTTTGAACCTTAAGGTAACTGGACTCTACCATGGCCAAGTTACCCAAAGGGTGTGATCCAGTTACCCCACTCTAGTGGGGAATCTGAGTCAGGGCCTGAAAAGCAAATTGGAAGGGGAAAGAATAAAAAAGAAGAAAAAAAAATTAAACAAACAAACAAAAAGGTTGAATTTAGTTTACTGACCACCAAATTCAAAATCCATTCTGCAAGATTTGTCAAAGTGATTCGGGTAACAAGAGTTCAAATATACTGAAAAGTGTGTAAGCAATAGTTAGAGGATGAGCTTGATAGTTGAAGTAGTTGGAAAGGAAGAGATCAGAGTTCTAACGATTGTAAATGAACACAACCAAGCGAAATTTCATGATGTTACTTGTATGTAAGACAGATGCAACAAGCAGTAGTTTGGGAACATGCCACTTATCTGTAATGCCAAGTTGACTACATAAAATACTTTCTTTGCCTTAGGAAGAACAATAAAGTTATGGCCCAGTTAAACAAATTTACTCTTATTTTTTTGCATGGAGTTTAGTTTAAAGCCTGTTCTTTTATGCTTTCTGCTTGGGATTCAAGCATTTTCCTTATAATGTTGTGTTGGTTCTAATTACAATTAATATCTTCTGAAGAGATCTGTTGTGTTTATTTTGAGGTGTTACCTCTAATAACTAAGTTAATAAGGAAAGTATCGATTACAAAGATGAACAGGCACCCTCCCTGACTCTTGAAACAATTTGAAAAAATTGAAGAGAGAATAAT
This sequence comes from Gryllus bimaculatus, assembly GCA_017312745.1. Lineage (NCBI taxonomy): Eukaryota > Metazoa > Arthropoda > Insecta > Orthoptera > Gryllidae > Gryllus > Gryllus bimaculatus. The sequence goes on along the minus strand of BOPP01000226.1, from coordinate 1,576,366 downwards.
TTTTCTGATGTTAGTCATATTTTTAGGTACAAATGAGTGATTGCTATGGTTTCAGATTTGTTATGTTCAGCTGCTGGGCTGGGGTTTATCCCTGTCTGATACAAGTGCAATTTATGATGGCAGGTTCCCTTCGGGTTCTCGTGTTTCCTTTTCCCCTCATTCTACTATCTTCTCAATTTTCATCCTCATTACTAATCTTGTCATCATTGTCATCATCACAATTACACTGCAATACAAATGCCTTTGTACCTCCTTCCTGAAATCCGTGTCATACTATACGAATAGAAGGTACAATAATTTTATAGGGTGCTGTTTTGGAAATAATATTAAAAAGTATATTATAACTTCTTGTTATTCAAAAATATGGAATCCATGAACGTTACAATTCACCTACAATTTATAAAAATAAAACTTCAAAATGTACAGGAAGTGTAAATACAAAAATATAAGAACAGAGTTTCCCCCAAAAAAGGTAATGACATAAATAATGTTCCATTCTAATATATGATAGTGATAAAGTGCCAATGTTGCTGCTGCTGCTACCATCACTATATGATGACAATAGGTATCACAGCTATAATGAATAATGAGAATCCAAGAAACAGCAAGACGTTTCCGTGGAGATAACTGTTCCAGTAAATAAAATTACTATTGTTTTAATTTATTTTAAGATGGAATTATTTACTTTTATTAATGGTGGATGGTGTTAAAAAAGTTGTTACATGTACTCTAGGTTGCCCATACATTTTTTCCTAGAAAATCATTTCCATAGAGCCCATGGATATAAAAAATAAGATTGGCATGCATCATAAGACTTGGTGATAATAAAATAATGAGCCTCTAGCAATTTATCTATCAAAAACGAGATTTTCAATGTATTTTAATGAAACTTATTTTTACAGTTCACTTTGAACACTGACTGGATGCAAATAGATTGTAAAATTTGGGATTCTGATCATAGTTACATTGCTGCTTGATAAGCTATTAAAGGTATCCAATAGTAAGTGACACACCAGAAAGAAATATTAAGCTATGCAAAGAATATAACATGTTACTAACTTTTCAATTTGAGCAACAGCAGTACTTACACATGTTCTTGAATATCAAAAAATTTTCCAACAGCCAATAAAAGTGGACTAATGAAATATTTCTAGAACTGTAGAATAAAAATTGAATTCAAAAAAATTGTGTAATTTTTGCATTTAACATTATTTCAAATTTCGTCATAAAAATAGTAAAAATAATACTTACTGAGAAATTAATACAACACACACACTTTGAAACTTACCATACTGAAAGTTTGTATGAAAATATAAACATTTATGAAGAAAAATTTATAAATGAATATAATTGTTTTTTATTATTATTTTTTTGTTTTATTTTTTTGTCAAATTTTGCTATCTATTTCTTGAATTTAATTGATGAAAATTAAGAGAAATGTCTAAATGTTAACTTCACACAACACTTGGTCATTATTTTGACAGGATTTCTAAAATCTTTGAGCAAAATATGAGACAAGCAAAATTATTATTTCTGATGATAAAGTTATTTTTTTATTCAAATATGTTAAAAATGAAATTGTTTTCATATAAATCGCTAGAGGAACATTATTTCACTATCACCTAGGCTTATTATGTATGCCAATCTTATTTTGTATAGTTATGGACCTTTGGAAATGATTACCTAGAATGACTTTTTTTAAATCTACCCTATTGAACACATAATTTTGTTGTTTAAATCTGGTTAATTGCCATGGTAACCTCGTTGAATTCTTGTTAATTGTAATGGCCCTCCAAAGCATACATTTTTTGTCATTTACTTAGTTACTTAACTGGAAGTACAAACCAATAGGGATCAAATATAGGGAGACCACTAAAGAAGAGGTAACATCAGAAACACTTACAAGATTAAGAATTTAGATAGAATACTGTAATAAACCAATAGAAACAGGCTATAACGCCTAATTTCTGGACAGTTCATAATGATGATGATACTTAATTCATTAAGTAGCACATATTGATTATATCACATTATATCCAAAGGAGTGTTCCCATTGTGAAATTTTTTTTTATTCAAGCAAACAATTCTTTTTTTTTTTTTTTTTTTTTAATTGAAAATATTTTAGAAGGGCAGGGGCAGACTCAAATTTACCCCTCCCTGCTTCCTGGAAGAACTTTCTGGATCCACCCCCATTGTAACCAGAGAGTTGTGTATATACATTCAAGTGAATTGAGGTAAGTCTTTCTCTTCTGCAACACAAAATGAATTTTATTTTTACAAATTAAAAAGAAAGAAACTAGCAAATATACTATTACAATTTAGCTTTTGATATACATTTTTGATACAATAAAATCAAAACAACCAAGAAATTAATATTTTTCACTTTAAGATTCTTTTTCATCTTAGTACGTACTTATATATTAATAAAAAGTGTTGTAATGCTGCAGCGGAAATTTTCGATTTTTTTACAGAAAAAATGGTTTCTGAGGTTTTGGAATCGAAAAAGTGGATAAATCTCCTTCATATCTATGCATTGTAAATTACTTATTCTAACACATTATGTAGTCAGAATTCATGTTTTGTGGGTCCTTGATTATGAAAAATTGATTGACGGCCAAACTTCTGGCTGTTCGTCTGCTTGTCCATCCATCTGTCTGTGAACAGTGCTATCACCTAAACCATTTGGATGATTTTCTCCAAAATTGATATTTTGGAATCAGTTTGGATGGACTTGGGGTTTGTGAGTTTCAATGAGATATTTTTATTTTGGGGGAACTTTACATAAAGCCTCAACATTTTCAAAAATTTCTCAAAAATGGTTTTTTTGAATAAACTTTTCTTCTTATAGATCACAACAGACGTCTGAAACAAGGATACAAGTATTAGATTCTTTGTAATCTCTAAAATTGTGAAATTTGCAGAAGTTTACATTTTTTTCAGCGTTTTCCTACAATTTCAATATTGAAAATATCGTTTTCCTAATAAAATCTGTTCTTTACAGACATCTTTAAATAAGGTCATATGCAATTTTTTTAAAATATGAGCAATTTTGCATGAAATGTAAACAATTTTTATACAATTATTACCAACAGTTTTCCTTGGTGTTTTTTCCTTTGTGTAGCAAATGACATTAAAAAAGGAAGTGATGCTGGTCCCATTTTCTGCAAACTCTCAAAACATTTTCAAAAAACTGCAAAATCTGAACATTGCGTAAGTACAATATTGAAAATAGATACTTTTCCTCAATGAAATCTTTTGTTCAAAGACAGATCTTGAAATAAGATTATGTACAATTTTTTTAAAACATGAGTGGTATTCATGTAATTTTGCATGAAATATTGGCAATTTTTAAACAATTATTTCCTAAAAAATGTCTCCAAATTTGTTCTTTAAATATTTCCTCCCATGAAGCCAAGAATAGAAAAAAAAATGATGTTAGTTCCATTCTAGGTAAGGCTGAGATTTTCAAAAATTGCAAAAAATTAACAACACAAAAATACAATAGTGATGATTGAGATTATTTTCTCAAATAAAATCTGTTTAAAAAATTAGATCTTTTGAATTATTGATCATTTTATTTTATTTTTTATTTTTTAGTAGTTTTCATGTAATTTCTACTTGATGTCAATGCAATTTATAAAAATTATTCACAAATTCAACCCAAAATGTTTTCTTTAATTTTTTCCACTGATAGAGAGTAAAGGACACTTAGAAATTGTGCGAGCCCAATTTTCAAAAATCGCAAAATGTTAAAATAAGATGAAAAGTTTTTGGTAGCACTAGTTTTACTTTCTCTCCTTACTAGATATGTAATAAGAAAATATGCTAATGGTGCTGCAGAAATCTGTGATTTTTTTGAACAGAAAAAGCTATATCTTGGAGCCCTGGTATCAAAAGAGTAGGTAAATTGTTTTGGTATTCTATGTAGTTAGTAACACGTTGCAAAGTCAGAATTCATGTTTTGTGAGTCCTTGATACCAAAAAATCAGTTGACAACAAAACATCTCTCTGTCCATCTGTGGTCAACACTAGCGCCTAAACCATTCAGACTATTTTTTTCAAAATAGATATTTTCCTATTGATCTAAATGAACTCAAGGCCTTGGGAGTTTGAAATGGATATTCTGATTTTTGCATGTACTGTATATGAAGCTTCAACAATATTTTCGAAATGTTCTCAAATATGGCTCCAAACTCTCTTTTTAGTTTTAATCTCAGAGTTTTAGAAAATTGCAGAAGTTTTTGATAACTTCCTGCAACTACAACATTGGAGATAAAAGTGTTTGTCCTTAATAAAATCTGTTGTTTTAAGATAGATCTAGAAATGGGTAAGATTCAATTTCTCAAAAATATGAATACATATTTAATCATTTTGCGTGAAATATAGACAAATTTTAAACAATTATTTTTTCAAAAATGGCTCCAAAGTTTTTCTTTAAATTTTTCCTCTGTTAGAGCATAAAAAACATGAGAAATGGGGGATGCTCCATCTTTGGTAAACTCTCTTTACTTTCATAGATTTCAAAAATTAATGTTGCCAAAGAACAATATTGTTAATAGAGATTTGTTTCTTAAATATAATCTCTTCTTAAACAATTAGATCATTGAAGAAATCTGCATACAATGTTTTGTTTGTTTGTTTTACAACAGGAAATTTTCACAAACATTTTGTAATTTACACAAAAAACATTTTCTCAAAAGCAGTGCCAAATTTTGTCTTTGAATTTTTTCCTCATATACGTAGAGTAAATGGAATTCTCCAAAAATAGTAGGTTCCATTCTTGGCAAACTCTCTGTGTTTTCAAAAATTGCGAACAAAAAATAAACATAAAATTACAATCTTGAAGATTGAGATTTTTGTCCTTAATGAAATCTGTTCTTTAAAACTTGATGTTGAAATAATGTAAATGAAAATATTTGAATTTTTAAAAATTGCATATGATAACGTTCAACTTTTTTTAAGGGTAGGTTTTAAATAGAATTTAACTCAACAAAGCTCATGTCTTGTTTCCAAATGGAAATGCTCACACTGGATCTGTAAGACCCAGCAACTTCTTTTATTTTATATGGAAAAGTATGGAAATTGCATGTATTTTAAATTAATACATTTAATTTAGAAAGTATTTGAAGTACATTTGTTACGTGTAAACACTGCAAAAATATTTATAAATTGAAGATAATTGTGTAAAATGTGTAGGGTAGTTTAATATTTTCATAAATCAGTGCAAACATTAGTGAACAGTGCAACTTTTTTATAATATTCCTAAAATATTGCTAAAAGTTTAAACCAAAACATTTTTTAATAATATTTATTATGTAAACATTCTATATCTTTGCTCAGGTACCTCTGACAGAGACCAAAAATGTGCTCTTAAGAAAGACATTTGTGCAAAAATACTTGCACTGGAAAGAAAAAAAACCTTTTTTTTCAAGCTCTTGATTTTGGCCATTTTACCCTACCTCTGAAAGTTTTTCAATTGCAACCAGTAAATATTTTCTCTCCTACTCTTCCATCTCATCTCTTACAACTTCAATTTCAGATTCTTGAAAAATAGTGGCATGTAAGTGCAATTAGAAATTATTAAAGAATGCATGCTAGTGAAATTCAAGATTATATAGTTTACATCTGAAATTTATAGCGCAATTTACAATATTATTGACATCAACATTGACTTTCTTCCTCTTCACTAGTTCTTCTTTAGTGTGTATTATCATTCCATCTTTCTTTTCCCATAAATCATCTTCATCTATTCAAAGATTGCTCTGTGTATTAAATTCTGCCCCCCAATTGACAAACCATTTGCATCCTATTTGTAACAACTATTAAACTCCATTAAAATATATATTTTTAGTCAGTTATAAAGTACCTCAGAATGCGATAAAGTTATTACTACAATTGATATGGTTCAATATTGATTTAATGGTAAAAACTCACTTGAAACTATGTCCACATATTGTTACAGCAATGTTCACAGTGGGTCTACAGGATGCAGCACTTCTCAAAACTTTTATTTTAACTAAAACTTATTATTAAATATTTTCTCAAAAACTGGTCTTTTTCCTTTACATTTTTTCATGTATTAAGCAAGGAACGCTCAAAAGAAGGGTTGATGTCACATTTCCGTTTATCTCTCGGTATTTTAGAAAATTGTGTTGACAATATTGAATAGAGACAATTACATTTTTAAGCGTTGGCCCGAGTTCGAAACTCACACAGTTTCCGTAAAGTGGGTGTAAGAATCACGGCGAGTCATCTCGGAGGATCAGAGTTCGAACCTCAGTGCGGAAAAAATGTTGCTGGTTGAAAACACCTTTTAACGTTTATGTAAAATGTAATTTAGTGGAGCAGTTCGAAATAATGCGTGAAATTGTGCTGTTGTGTCACCATTAGTTTGTATTTGTAGATGACAAGCATACTCGTGCGAGAAATCTGGCGTATCCCCATTCTTCCCCTCGCCCGTGCGATTAAATCTCATACTAGATCAAACTATAAAATAGTTCAATTTATCGTAGAATTCGAGATTCTGCTCCTCTGATCGGGTGATCACAGGGGGGGATTCACAGGGTTTATCACAGAGTTAGGCTACCCAGATGATTCGAACCCCCAGTCAATAAAAGAAGATTCCAAACGATCGTATTTTGTAGAATACGATACGAGGAACGTAAGTCGAAGATGTCGCCTCATATTCGTGATATGCACAATTGATGTGTCAAGAAATAAACCGTTAAGCGGCTCAGGGATGCGGTTTGCATTTGCGCCTACCTGACTAGCGCCATCTGCCTACTGCCATCACGATCACCGTCGCTGCACATTTTATCTCCGTGGTCGCATAGGTAATTAACTCTCCCCAGCGTTCACTCGAACGTTCACTCTCATTCTTTTACGTTTAGAGAGGGTGTGAATTGTCTGGGGATCGTCTCACCCTTTGTTTGATGTTCCCTGGAGAAGTATTAATTTCTCATTACTCCAATTAAGGAATCCAAATCAAGAAAATTGAACAAGAAAATATTAGCAGCAGTATTCTTAGGATTCATTCACACCGTTGCGTAAGCGAAGATGTTCTTCGTTTGACTCATCAATTGCCAGGCTTGGGAGAGTAAGGAATGAATAAGGTAATATTGCTCGCAGTCCGTGATCCGTTTGTTAAGATACAGTACTGACATACACCTGGAATTGGTCGGAGAAACCACGGAAAACTGCCGATCAGAGCAGTCAGAACGTCTAGAATTCCTCTTCACCCATTGGATGAATGTTGCTACTGTAGCTGAAAATTCGCCACCTTCGGGGCTTGAACTTCAGGTTCTGAACCACGCCTCCCGCTTCGCAAACCGCCGCGTCTCCTGTCTCGCCATCCGCCTCGCC
>BOPP01000226.1:1522608-1568168 GCA_017312745.1 Gryllus bimaculatus | reverse complement strand
GCACCGTCTCCCGCCTCGCCTCCCACGATTCCTGTCGCCTCCACGAGCTGGGGTTGCCATCACTGGCACCTTCCGGCGCTACCTTCGTCATCACCACAGTCACAACCACGACAACAACTATCGCCACGATACCACCACCACTTGCCTCCCTCTCCATTCCTACCCTTACTCAATCTGTGCCAAAGCTTCCCCATCCCCGCCGCCATCTTCGCATCCGTCCTTTTCCCTTTGCCGCCTGACCCACCACCGCACCGCACGTCCGTCCGGCGCCCAGCCTCACGCCCCCGCCCCAGCCACCGTCCCTGCCCCTCCGCCTGCGGAAGCTGCGGCGGCGCGCGTGACGAGGCGGCGCGGCGCCGCGGGCCGGAGACGCCGAGCGGTTTGGCTATCGCTGGCGGCGCCGACGCACCCGCTGCCCCTCTGCCCCCGCGTCCTTCCCGGCCTCGCCGTCCACGGAGCATGGGCTGCTCCTTCCCTAGTGGAGGGGGGGGGCAGCGATTTATCAAAACACATGGTTTTATTTGTATCAAAATACACGGGGGTTTCCACAGAAGATATGGCAACTTTTTATTTTTCACCATATCTAACGATTCATGCTTCTAAGTTTGTCTTTTTCTCTAACCCCGGGATTCCCAAGCTTTTTCTTCCATCGACTCTTTTAAACGAACTGACTTCTTCATCGACTCCTTTGCGTGTCTCCATTATATAAATCATCCATAATCACGACACAAAGATTTGCATTTAATGCCTTAATATAATACACTATTTTCTACAGCAATATTTTCTCGAAAAATCTACATTTTTCAGTAATCGAAGACGCTAGCGCTTTTGAGTAGCGGAGTTTCTAATCTTTACAGAAATGAAATGGTTACAAAATGTGTTTTTTTAAGTCCTAATCATTGCATTTCTCCAGTGCGTATTGCGTAGAGTACTTTCTTGCGTGATAGAGAATTGCTGTTAATGCAGAGTTATCATTTCTTGAATTTTTCAAACATTTTAATTGCTAAGGACGAACGACGGATACAAAAGGAGATTTGTGAATTTGTAATTTATGATCACATATTTTATTGATTTATATCAGAAAAACGTTAATGAAGTTAATTAATGTTCTTTGGTAATCATTGGAATTTTCATTATCCTGATCAGGCGCCGGTTCATATTCGATTGTTGACCCCCCAGTGAACCCTTTCATCTTCATTGACCCCCTTCAAATTTTAATCGATCTCCAGGGGGCTTTACCAATCCCGTTGGGAACTCCTGCTCTACGTAACCCAATGCATTTGAGTATGTTAGAGTAATAGCTAGAGCCCGGAAACTTAGACATTTATACCCAAAATAGAATGGCAAAAATACATGTCAGAAATGAAAAATCATCAATTAACAGGATTCATTATAACAAAATTAATTATTAAAATTATTCATTTTTTTAGTTCTATCTCTAAAATTTGCATCCACACTTGCACGGAAGACACGAACTTTTCTTTGTAATGTGATACCACATGACCACCCAGTGTGATGATACAGATTTACTCCGCTCGCGACACTCTCGAAGAAATGTTACTGTGGACTCTCTTCTGAATTATGAAATGGCATCAGTGAAAACATTATTATAATTCTCGTTCTTCACACCTTTTGTAACTGCCAGCCCTGAGAAGAGTGGCAACACATATAGTGCACAGAGAGCTCTGTCGTCGAAAGAGATCGAATGCCATATTCAAAAGTAGGATGTGAACAAACCCAATCAGTATTAGTGAAATAAATTTTAAAAAATTACTGGTATCATCTTCCTTTCTCATTTAGCTTTTTAATAGTTCCTGACCGAGGAGCCTCTAATTGCGAAGAAAGACAAAATGTCTGTGTTGGGCAGGCTTCTAGGTATATTTTCATCTTATTCGAGATAGGTGTTGGGAGAAAAAAGTAAAGTAATAACAAAAAACTAAGTAAAAGGCAAACATAAAAAGTAAAAAACTAGGCATCTGGAGCTGAAATAGGCAAAAAAAGGCCAAATGAAAACATGCTAAAACATCCAAAGTTCAATTAAGTGATTTATATTGTTAAAGGCATAAAATTAAATTATTATTATTATTATTATTATTAATTATTATAATAATGATATTGAACAAGAAATTCGAATCATGGAACCACTCTCGAAGTTCCAAACACATGCCCTGGTACGAACACTCAACAAAATCGGTGACATCTGTTGGACTTCATGCAATATTGTACAACCAACAATTTCATATGGATCGCACGATGGCAGCAAACCAATCGAATATGGTTATGGAGATTTGGAGAAGAAATCATGTCTGCTCGTAGATGATGCTGTGCGGATCAAAATGTTGAAACTAAGGAGGTAGAGAAACGTCACAAATAAAAAGAGTTCAGCCAAATGTGGGGCGCAAAAGCACAGCAATTGCAGTTAAATGCAGCAGAGAAACATCCGGGTATGTACATGCAAAAATTCAAATAATGCATCATAATGTGTAATCTCTTGCAAATACAATTGAATGTATCGTGGCAGGATTACACTGCGATCTAGGTTTAAAAAAATTCGTTTTGCTAAACAGAACATTGGTTGCCTCCTAATGATCTAACCACACTAAATTCTTAGTTTTTACCTTGCAGCATCGTGTTGTAGAGCGAGGATATCAAATAAGGGTCCTGCTTACGGATGTTCGTATATTTTCGTAAGAAATGATATTGATTCTATCTTCTTTTCAGAATTCAGTTTATGTGCAGTTGAAAAAGTTTTTTAAATAACAGTCGTACATCTTGTGGGTGATCTGGGCTGTCCGGGTGACGCCGCGTCGAAGGCTGAGTTGCCGACGTTTCGACCATCCTGTCGTGGTCTTCCTCAGGGCTGGTATGAAGCTCATACCAGCCCTGTCATACCAGCCCCAAGTCATACCAGCCCTGAGGAAGACCACGACAGGATGGTCGAAACGTCGGCAACTCAGCCTTCGACGCGGCGTCACCCGGACAGCCCAGATCACCCACATGACTCTGGTCGCGGAAGCCTACGACTTCAGTCGTACATCTTACTACGCTCAAAACTGACCCTCAGTCAAACACCTCCAACAAACCTCCGACAAAGCGAAGTTTAGATAATTTCATTTTCTTAGAAAATCTAAAGATTACTCTGAACAAACTTAGTAATACATCTTTTAAATCCATTGTAATATGTGGAGATTTCAATACTGATTTTCTGAGCAAATCCTACAAAAAAGAGTAGTTTCTCAATTTATTGCATTCTATTAATTTAGATATTACAGTGAATGTACCTACACGGAACACATTTAAATCACAAAAAGCAATAGATCAAATTATAGTTAACAAACCCACAACTAGATATGAAATAAAAACTACTACTCTAAGTTACAGAGACCACGATGCACACATTCTTACAATTATAATAACAGGAACACTGACACAATACATAATACACGCGTGTGCAGAACATTCACTAAAGTTAACATAAATTTATTTACGGACTTCTTGCTGAAGGAATCATGGGATATAGTTTATAACGCTGTTGACACAAATGTTATATTTTTCACGGCGTTTTCATTTCATTTTAACGCATGCTTTCCTCTCAAAAAGAGAAAATTAAATATTTCACGGAAAAATAATACTTGGATCACACAAGAAACTAGAACATCGTGTAAAAACAAACGTAGACTTTACTTTATTTCTAAACATCATAACGTATCACCCGATTTCCGTGTCTACAACCGAGAAAACAAAAGAATTTTAAGGAAAGTAATAGTTTAGGCAAAATAATAAGGATATTTTGAACGCTAGTAACAAAACTAAAGCAATGTGGAATATCGTAGAAAAATACGACCACGTCACCGCGATACTTAGTGGAGAATGTGTTTTGAAGGATAATAAAAGAGAAGCAAGTAATCCGGAAAAAGTGGCAAATCTCTTCAACCAACACTTTTCTAGAATTGCGGCTGAACTCACGAAGGGATTAAACCATAAAATTCAACATCATTCTCTTCCCAAAAATTTTTCGACGCGATGTTTTTCCTGAGAAGAGCCAGACGAAATCCTGAGAATAGCCAGTAAACTAAAAAATAAATATTCATCTGATTTAGATGCATTTCCGGAGTGCTTATTGAAAACTTCTGTTCCTGCCTTTATATACCTGTTAACTCACATTTTCAATGCTTCTTTATGCATAGGAATATATCCAGGTATTTTCAAAACAGCTAAAATTAAAGCACTTTTTGAAAAAGGGAACAAAAATGAAAGTCAAAATGACCGGCCAATTTCTCTTTGGTCACTTTTCTCAAAAATATTAGAGAAGCTTTTCTATACGCGAATGGAAACTTTTTTCAGGAAAAACGAAGCGTTTTCAGACTCTCAACCCGGTTTTAGAAAATCAGAATCTACGGAAACTACGGATTTTTTCTTTTCTTAAAGATGTTGCTTCATCAATGTATCGATCTCAAAGAGTAGAAATACCGTACTGGCACGACAGGACATCATTTACTTATCTTTCCAATTCTTACCTATCGAATATGGGGTTCCATCTTAGGTCCTATACTCTTTATGTCATACGTAAACAATGTGCCCTCGTCTATTAAATACGGAAGAACATTTTTGTGCGACGATTACACGAGTGTTCTTTGTAAATGAGAGACAATAAATAGTACTATTTTAGAAGTTTCAAATTGGTTTTGTAATAACAAATTAATAGTTAACGAAGGAAAAACTGTTTCAATGCAATTTTGCATTTCAAATTAGCAATCGCATGCTCCAATGAAAATGAACAATATGCAATTAGATGATGTTAACATTTCTGGGTCTCTTAATGCATTCAAACCTCAAATGGAATGTACATATATAAGAATTAAACACTAAATTAAGTTCATTACGTTGCGCATTCAGAATTCTTTCAAATTCTGTCAGCGTTCATGCAGCTCGTTGCGTGTATTTTGCAAATGTGCATGCCCGCCTAAGATATGGCATAATGTTTTGGGGAAGCTCATCATGTAGTAATCAGACATTTACATTGCAAAAGGAAATTATTCGAATAATGAAAAATCCCATCCGCGTGATCCCTGTAGGCCTTTCTTCATTGAGCTTGGAAAATTACCATTGCCTTGCATAATTATTTACGAATCTGTAATATTTGCCAAAACTGACTTACTTAACGGTGGGAACATATTTTCGTTCATCAAATGTTATCATCAAAAAGAGAAATAATGTTTTTTAACAAAACAATGAGATATAATGAAGTACTTTACATTTTTATTGTTCTGGTACAGAACACAGCAGAATCACATAAAGAAACCATTGTCCATCTAATAGATGAGAAAACTGGTGCGTTTACTTTTTCCACCGGAAATGATTTTTTCTCTACATCACACTCTATCATCACTGTTAATATGCAATTTAACTGAGTAATTTCTGAGCAAATAAGCAAAAGTATATAGTGACAACTTACATACTTCTATTCTTATTTCATATCTTTATGCGTATTTCTTTAGCAAAAACATGTTGTAGAGAAAACACAGTGTGCTGATAGGTTTAATTGATTTTGTGTGTGAATATTTTTTCTTTGTGCACTCCTAAAGCCACTACCACTACTATCCCAGAACACACTAGTTCGCAGAATCACTTTAAAAATCTTTTCGAGTGCCTTAATTATACCAAAGAACTAATGTTTTAGAATTACATTGTGATTTTGTTTATTTATAATACTATATCATATGATTTAATTTACATTCATTCTACTAGTCAAATATGGGTGCACTATTTTTAATGCAAGGAAGAAATTATCATTAATTGTATTTTTCCTGTTTTAACATACATATTCCAAACATGGTCTTACAGTTAGAAAGACATGATAAATGCTGAACCATAATATATGCTAAGTGTAAACTTAAAATAAATAGAGATATTTTAGGTATTGATTCAATATGATTATAAATACAGAAATAATAAAGAAGAATTTCTTAATAAATACATGCACTGAAGTTGAAACAGCAATGGACTGATCACATTCTACAATTTCAGTATGCTTAATTCAGTACCATTATGAAACCCCACATTGGGATGGATGAGCAGTCAGCCAAAGGAAGAAGATGGTGAGATGCTTCTTAAATAATAATATCAAGAAATAACTGGACAGTGATCGCAAAGATCAGAATGTGATGAGAAGAATTACAAAAGTATTCTTGGATTATTAAGCACTATATTAATGAATAAAGCAACATGCAAGGCCTACTGTAAATTTATTTACATTTGTATTAAGTGTATTTTTGTTTTGTAATAGTATTTAATTTATGTTGCATTCGTGTTCGTTGTATTCTGAGTGCTTAATTAATATGTATTTCGTATGTGTACAATTGAGATTTTCCCAGTAGTAAAGGCAATTCCAACATTTGGTTATTTTTTTATTACACTATTGTGAAATCCACCATTGATGCTCATGTCCAATATTTAGTGAAGTTAGCTGCTATTTCTCACAAAAATATGTTTCTCATAGAAACGTTTTGTTGGGTTCATCCTGTGAGTTGTTACATGCACAAAATGTAAAAATGCAAGTTTTTAACCCATTCAAAACTAATAAAAATGTATTTACTTTTAATTCAAATTATCTGCTAAAAGTTATTTCTGTTGCATGGATTATGAATTCGTTTTACGTTGGGGAATGGAATGACTGAACTTTTGTTTGAAGTAATGTGTGCCGTGTTCTATTCTCCTCCCTGTTCTTCCCCTGGTCTCTTGTTATTTCTGGGTGCGCCAGACAGCTAATTTAGTGAATATAATTAAAATGTTCTGATGTCTGCCTACTCTCTTTAGAGCAAGGATTGCCAACCTTCTTCTTTCATTGATCTCTTTTAAGAGGATTATGTGCATAATCGACCCTCTTATGTTTTCTCTATTATATATAGCATTTGTAATGATAACATGAAAAATTGCATATAAATGCCATAAAATAATTTCATATACCAATATTCTCGTAAATATCTCATTTTTCAATAAGTGAACACCCTGTCACTTTGGAGTAGCTGAGTTTCTAATCATCACAGCAGACCAATGATTACAAAATGCTGAGTGTTTTGTTTTTAAGAACTGGCCATTATATTTCTCCAGTGTGTTTTGCAAAGAATATTTTATTAGGTGATAGAGTATTATTGAGAATGCATAGTTTTAATTTCTTCAGTTTTTGAACTGATCAGTTGCCATTTCATATTTGGCTATTGACCCCCAATAGACCCCTTGATCATCACTGCCTCCCTTCAAAATTCCATTGACCCCCAGGGGGTTTATACCAACCCTGTTGGGAACCACTGCTTTAGAGCATGGAGTTCAACTCAATATAAATGCTCATTTTTTCTTCAGTATGTTGTATATGAACAAAGAAAAAGCACCCTGATCAAGTGCAAAATTATGAAGTAAACATTTACGCTACATTTTCTGATAAAGTACTAAAGTCTACTTCAAAATGCCTTTTTTCCATGGAAAATTGGAGTTTTTGTTTTTCAATGTTTCTTGTGCACCGAGATGTGTATTTTTCCATGCTTAAAACCATATGTTCTTAAATTTGTTAGTTTTTCATTCATTTGTAATTATTTTTTTAATCATAATTCATCATAATTATTTCATAAATTACAATTTATAAAATAAATGGTGATGTACATATTTTGACCTTAAATTAATGAATTGCATTTAAGGAGAGGTTCTTGAGTGTAGGTGAAATGTTTAAAGCACAATTATCTGTTTGCCAACTTAGGGCAGTGTATTTATCCTTTATCTGAGCTATAATGAAAATTGACATTTTGGTTAATACATAATTGCAATTTGATTATAAATATTCCCATTTTAAACATTATTCATCTTAAAAAAATCTTGAAGTTTGAATGCCTATGATGACATCTATGGAGGAATCTTTCTGAATTTCAGTCCCCAAAATTAGCTTGTTCTAAACTTCTCCGCCACTTGTAAGAAAATTATAACACAATTCCCCTAAATTTTGGCCTACGCACTTTCTGAGTTAAATAAAAGTACAATTTAAAAAATTACGGTTGAATGTAATTTTTCTTTTAATTGAAACACTAGATATATTTTTGAATAATTTTAATATTTGTCTCTATTTGGATGTTAATAATAAAATCATTATTTCAAAAATATGGTGCTAATATGTATTTTTCATCAACATCTGTGCTTCTGTTTTTCATTTCTATCACAGTTGTCCACCCCTTCTTCGTCAAAACTGAACATATTTTTTAATGGCTCTGTATATATTTGAGATTGATTAAATTAATCCACTTTCCCAATAAACATTAATTAAAAATATTAGGAAACAGAATTTGTCCTTAAACTTTTCATCCCCGCACATTATGGCACTTTTTTTTAATGTTAATTTTGTAAACGTTTAGCAACACCATTTAAAAATATCACCTAATGGGAAGGCTGGGCACCCTAACGTATATGCCTATGCTGAAGGGAACTAAAGCTCCTCAAGTGCAAATCATTTTATGGAAATAACTTTAAAAAATAATTTAATTTCTTTAATTTTTTCTGCAAAGAACACATGAGTATACATTACTCCCCTCTGTGGTACTGACAGCCTTTAATATGTCAAAAAGTCAATTTTTTTGTTATGTGATTGTTGTTATGTTCATTTTCCAGTGAAATTTTGCGATGTCCAAATAGAAAGAAAAAGGTGTTAGTTGTAAAGTACTTTAATGGATTTGGCATGTTATTTCAAATAAAATATTAATTTTACCTATGATATTTGGAAAGCATTTCCTGAGAAATCAAGTTTTTTGATGTGTCTGATGCTGCTTTTGTTCAATAGAACTATGAAAATGAAAGTACCTGAAGAAGAAAGTGATGATGATAGTTTAGGAATATATAATAATAGGACGCTGAGTCATTCTTCTGTTTTCTAGTGTTGCTTCTGTTACTACCACGATAATTACATTTCTGGATGAAAAGAAGGTAAATAATGACACTCCCAATAAAAAAATTAAACACTTTTTCAGGTCAGCATTTGGTGCTTTCAACTGAATCCTTGTGATCAGGACATAAATCAAAACATTAATGTATGGATTTCTAAGGCTTCTTTGAATTAAGATGGGTGTTTTGAATATTACTGAAGAAGACATTTATCTTTCATGAAAATCATAAAAAGTGGTATTCTTCGTATTATGTTATGTATTATCAAGAATCGTAACTGTTAGTGTGTAGTAACAGGGCTGCTGAGAGAAAATCCATATCCAGGAACAAAGAAGGTATTATGTGGACTCTTTTAAAAAATTCTACAAACTATATTTTACATTCTATATGTGTATATTAATATTTCTGACAATTGATCTTTACATTTAGATAATACTTAAATTTGACGTTCACAACTGCTCTTAGTTTGCTTTCCCAAATTCACATTGTCCCAGAATGTATTATAATACACAATGTGAACCCTGCATAACTTTTAATTTTCAATATATTATTTTTATATTTAATATATTTATTAACTAATAAAGTTGAAAAGTTAAGGTATACTAAAAATTAAATATAAGAAATGAACGTGCAAATTATGATAAAACACTGGACTACATTGGCCCTCTTGAGCTCCATGGGGGCTGTTGATATTTGTTGGCCTTGGAGCGATGTACTAGCTGTTCCCCTTTCCTCAGGCTTGAGTGACAATCAAGCATTAAAAGAGGTACGCTTAAATATATGAACCAAATAAGTGAATGCTTCAGCTTTTTTCAGACTGATATAATTATTTTTTTTTAAATAGTTTTTGCAGTTCTGTCATTTCCATAGATGCCAAATTCCACTTTGCTTTTTTAAACTAAAATTTTCAATAAAATTTTATTTTCAATTTCCTAAATAAGCATGTCAAGCAATCATGCTTTTTAACACCAGTAGTATGTATTATGCTGACTTGCAAATTCAAATGTTTTAATGCATTTTATCCAATGGTACATTTTTACGAAATCCATTTAAAGATGTATTATCAACCATAATCATTTCTTTCAAAAGAAGAAAATTGTAGGTTGTTAGAGGATTGTTATATTAAGCCTTTTTTTGTAATTTCAATTTTTTCAACTAATTGTATCTTTTTAAAGGCTTTTCTTGTATTTTATGATTTTGACATGAACATTTTGTATGAAACATCTTAAAAAAAAGCTTCATTCTTTCGAGGGTGTGCTAGAGCTTCAAAACATTTAAATGTAATAAGTACTGCTAGCAATAAACATATCTTTTATTTATTTATTAGTATTTTTGGTTACATTCTTTGGTATTTCATATTTATAAACCAATAAGGAGCCCCAAAAGATTCCATGCTCAGGATGTTGTTTTAAAGTTCCATAATCAAAAATGAGGTAGTGAATTATTTCATCTATAAAAAGTGAGTTGTATTATAATAATATACTATAATAAGTGTGTTGATTTTTATTAATTATAGAATCTTTGTAAATAGATATCTGAACAAAGTGAATCAATTAAGTGAGAAACACAATTAAAATACAAAACCAATCATAGTCCAATCATAAAGGAAATTCTTTAAACAGCTTAAGCAAATTAAATTTTGTCATTTTCAGATAGTGGTTTTTCAGGGAAGAGGAATTAAAAAGTCATTAACCATTAAATTCCAATGTTGTCGTGAGATATCATGAAACCTCTCGTAGAAGGAAGGAAAGGAATGAATCAAAAGAAATGTTTTAAAATATATTTGTATTGATCTGATATTATATGATCTGATACAATTAAGAGGAAAAATTGAAGATGACATATCAAGGAATCAGGTCTGAGACTGATTAACAGGAGTTGACAGCTGAATAGGAACTAAAAAAATTATATTTATAATAAGACACTGTAATATTTTGTTCAATTTGCTATGATATTGAAACAATTTTTCAAAGTTAAAAGGAACCACATATTATTGCAATTCTTTAGATACTGGTACATTATTTATGCACAATTGAAATGTGAAATTTGATTTTTGTTTGAAATATCCACTAACAAGACTTCCTGTGATTACAATGGGAAAATTTTCTTTCAATTTTTAATTTCTATAAATGTGTTTGAATAAAGAGACATGTTGGAACACATTAATAACAAGGAAATGCAAATTAATTAGATGTAGACTTCATAATTTAGAAACAATACTTTCTTAAATTGCATTTTGCCAGTTGCATATTTGAATGCGAGAGATATAACAATTATCTATTAGATTAAATAATGATTTTTGAACAAATCTGGATATTTTCAATTAGAAAAACTTTTGAAAGTTTATGATGGTATTAACACATTATTTTCTTTATTGCTTTTATAAAAAATAATGATGTCCTTTTAATTGATATACAGAAAATAAAAAAAGTGGTTCTTAGGTTCAAAACTAACTTAAGTGGAAGTATTGTATTTGCTGCTATCAGTCATATACAATAAGACTTGTAGAAATAAGCTAATCAAATAGAAAAACAATACTAAAATTTTAATAATACAATTTTAATTATTATATAAAGAACGAATAGAGTACAATTAATATTTTTTTTAGCAAGTGTGCATGAATGAACAGAACTTAAATTTGATTGTTATTATAATTAACCGCTTCTAATCGGAAAGCACAAAATACAACAACTAAAGTGGAAGAAAAAATGTGGAAAAATCAATTTTTGCACATGACTTATTTAGACTACATTCGATAGCCTTGCTTTCATGGTCGAATACGTAGTGTTCGTTGGTTATGCTACATCCCAGAAATCTATGGAAGGAACATGTGTTTGCATTGATAACTGCAAATGTTAAATTCATTTGTATTTGAATGGGTAACATCACAGCAGCTCTACGGAATGCCATGGAACATCTAGATAGAATTTACTCTTTGAACGGGAAAACGATTAGACGCTCGCAGATGCCCGTGTCATGTGCTGCGTGTGCGTCGGTGTGGGTTTATGCGAGTGTGTGTGTCTGTAAGTGTTAGGTTTGCAGTGAGTTTTCCTTGTTCATAGTGGCGAATGTGAAAGGAAGTGTTGACAGTTTGTTCGAATAAAGAGAAAAGGATTGCGGCGTGTATTCACAGAAGGTGTCATTCCGTACTTGTGTATTAATACACATACGATGGCTGAGTCTGGCATTGATCTTGATTACGACTTGAAAGAACTTGACATAATAGATTTGGAATTATTGGGGTTTGAAGACTTTGAAGACAATAAAACATTTCATATTCCACAGTGCTATGAACTCAAATCCAAAACACTTCCTGAGAGGTATGTTAGTCTTTCAATTTGCTATATTTCTTTCTTACTCGTTGAATCTTCCTGTCATTCTGTCATGCAGTGAACAAAATTTTGTTATAGACCTGCTTTCTATGGTTTTGTGGGATTAGCGCGTTTCAGTAGACCATGCGTTAATTCACTTCAAATATGTGCTGCTTTTCCATCTGCTTGACTTGTTTGCAGTAATGTTGAGTGTTTTATTTTTTAATGTTTTGAGTAAATAACGTGTTGATTTTGTATTAAATTGTACAGTAATTTCATTGATTAATATAAATAATTATTTAGAGATTTCTAAATTTTGTTGCGAACTTGTCACGTCAGTTTTGCTTGCGATAACATGACATTATGACATCAATCACGAGCGTGGAGGTATGCTAATCAAAGCGTGTAGGATCTTCGTATGTGAGATCTGTTGCGCGTTTTAAATTTTTGTAACAAAGTAGTCCTCCCGGTCGTAATTTCTTGGTTTTGTTTTTAAGTGAGCAAGCAGTGTTATTGAAGTGCTTATTAATTTGAAGTTATGAAATTCTTATTATTAAATTAACATATTACGCGGTGAACTCTTCTGATAAAGTAAAAGAAATATTGACATAACAAATCAACAAACATGTATATTTTGATTTGGATTGTGATGTGAATGTTACAACATAATTTTGCTGAAAGAAAAACATGTTTTTTAATTATTATTCTTTTTACTAAATGGAACCTGCGCTCCTTGCCTTCCCGGCAAATGTGCGGATTTCATCCAAGTTAAAAATACGCATCTTTCATCTCTGACATTTAGATCATTATCTTGTTCTCCGATGTGTTTTTTCGTGCATTTCTTACAAAACGCCACGTCAACACTGTAAACTAAACCTTCCGTTTGGTGCTGAATTCAAGTACAATTCAATTCATGACGCCAACGAGTAATGAAGTCATGTTGAGAATTAGAGGGGACATTGGAACTGAATTCCCGCCTACTGTCTTGCAATGGGCGAAATAATTCCCCTCGCCAGACACCACTGCCTCCGCGGTACGTTTAATACTGCGCGGCAACTGCGGCGTGCCTGGGACTGCGATTCTGCTGCTCTCTTTTTTGGCCGCGGGGAGTTTTCTTTAGCTGTCGCAGGACCCGCCCTCTCACTCTTACCCTCGCATGTGTCTTTTCCGTTCCGTGCGTCTTTTAGTTCGACCCTTTCCCCGGCGATCTCACTGATGATTCCGGTGATAATGATGATGATGATGATGATGATGATGATGGCGGCAGTGGTGGTGGTGGTTTGCTAAATTATTTTGTTTCCGTACGCTTTAATTACTGTTCTTTTAGTCCCGTGAGTGTAGTGCATGTATATCCCAGGCGGTCGTTTTCCACCCCCCCCTGTAAGTCTGTGCCGGCATCCCCACACATCGGCTTGCATGGGTTTCCCCTCCAGGTATCTGCGCCAGCGGGGCACTGCTCCAGCTAGAACAAGCTCTAAGTTCCCGACATGTGTGTTAGTGTGTAATCAAATTGTGTGTGTGTGTGTGTGTGTGTGTGTATGGAGAGAGGAGGGGTCAAGGATATCCGTGACCCATTTGTAAGGGTACTGCTCCGGCATTTGCCTAGTATTTATCGGAGAAACCGTAGGAAACTACCGTTCCTTGCAGTTGACCGCTAGAATTCTCTTCCATACATCGGCTGCATTGATCTGGCTCTCTAGTGAGACTGTCGCAAATCTGCCACCCTTAGAACTCGAACCCTTGGACCTCCCGATTTGGTGCTGCAATGGCATCTGTTGTTGCGCTGAACCTACGCAGTCAATGGTTATGGTGGTGGTGGTGGTGGTGGTGGTGGTGGCGGCGGCGGCTATTCGCACCAGTAGTATTCACATTCCAAATGACATGAAGATAGTCACGTGTGTGTCAGAATACTGTGGAATTTTTCCGATGAAAGGGCTTTCAGATGAATTGTAGTAAAAATGGTTCTAGGAATTGGATGGGGTTGAGATGCTTCAGCGGGTACGGTAACACACAGTTTTTAACTGTTTTTGACGTAAATAAATAAATAATAAATAAATAAATAAACCCGTTGGTAAAGTTCTATCTTGGCATACCCCGCCGGAGGATCTCAAAGAAACGGCCTATTAGACAGCCGATAACAATATTCTCCTTAATAATTGGCTTACGTCGAATTAATTATTGGGCTTTGGTTGAAATGAAGGAACATACAAAAACTCTGTCATTCAGTTATTCAGTGGTACGTGTAGAAATCTCGCTGTAGTTCATTTTAGAATGAGTGTCTAGTAATTATCATATCACAAAAAAGTGTACATTTTAATAAAATATTAAATACTTACAAAAACAAATCTAGTTTTCGGGACAATTTATCGTACCAATGGATTTTTAAAGCAACTAAAAAGAAAATCAGTAATACAGATTTGTAAGGAAAGAAATAGTACAACAATATCAAAAATTAAAAACAGGAAGAGAATAATGTACAGAAATATTTTCTACCTTAGTAACGTGGAACACATTTATAAGATTAAAACTGAAAAAAGGAATAATGTATAAAAGGTTATGTTAGCGCCATCTAAAGAAAAATGAGTTAGTTGAACTAGAAGGGAGGGGTAGAAAGAAACGTAGGTGAAGGCAAGTGGGTGTGAACTAGTCAGGAAAACGTTTTAAAATGAGACCACTTTTGACAAGAGTAGTAAATATTACCTTATATTATTCTCATCTTGTTTTTGTATTTAATTTTTTATTGTTATAACTATTACTTGCTTTTAAATATTGTATTCATAAATGTTCTTTTTAGTTGCTACAAAAATACACTGATGATATAATAAATTGTTCAGAAAACTAGATTTGATGTTTGATAATACTCGATATTTTCGCTAGGGTGACCTTTTACGAGAACAGAAATTGCGTGGTATGCCGGTAAAGAGCCTAATCTACACCGTAAATGGAATATATGGATTAAAAAATTGTTTCGGTTTTCCCTTCAAGATAATTGGCTGCCTCTTGTTTTCGATTTTTCTTCCGTTGGCGTGGCTTCCACGGGTATCTAGAGAACCGATGTCTTTGTGAATATAGTTACCTACATATGTTTATGAGATCTTGAGCTAAATCAATGCAAGTTAATACTTTATAATATGAACTATAGTATGAGAACTTGGAAATCGAATTAAACATTTCTCTTAAAATATAATTTGAAATAAATGTATTGCATCCAAGTAATTAAACTAGTGGTGTTAAAACAGCACGCACCTTCTCGCTCGTACTTTCATGCAAAATTACGCCAAAAGTACTCAAATTTTCCAAAAATTGTACGTCACCTTATTTTAAAATCCAACTTTAAGGAACATATTTCATTAAGGAAAGAATATCTTTCTTCATGATTGTAGTTGTAGGAAGACACCGAAAAATTTGGAATTTTTGCAATTTTCGAAAAATCAGAGGTTTTAACGAAAACGAGTCTCTTAAACGTCCTTCACACTATCCAACAACAAAATGTAATAAAAAGCAATGGAGCCTTTTTCGGAAAATTTTGGAAATGTCCCAAAGGCTGTTTGTAAAGTACCTCCCGAAATTAAAATATCGGTTTCAAATTGAAGCCAGATCGCCAGATCGATTGAGGAACATCTATTTTGGAGAAAATCGGCTGAAGCTCTTTAGCCGCTAGCGCTTTTCACAGACGGATGGACGTTTTGCCGTAATTCAATTTTTTGGTATCAACGACTCAAAACATGATTCTGGCTACACCACGTGTTCGAGGATTTTTTTCTAAATTTAGCAACAGGTTGTATCCTTTTTTTCGTTGCAGGGCCCTATAATAAGAGTTTTTCTGCCGAAAATTCGCCGTTTTTGCGCGCATTACAGAACTTTCTCTCTACTGCGTAATCGGTAGCGAGAACGTAAAAGCAGTACTACCGCTGCTATGTTACTATCAGTCTCTTTTTCTGTTCTCAGTCTTCTTTTGAATAATGTGTCTTTCCATAGTTAAATTTGCGTTCCGTTTGGACATCGAGACTGAATGTTTGCCGAAGGTCCTATGATCGCAATATCATTTGTATAATTAAGAAACTGTCATGTGTCTTTGTCAAAACTTCCAACTGTTCTCCAGAGCTGGGAACCGCTAGTTTAGTTACCAGTTTTTTTGATAATAATTTTCTGATAATAACGTTCTGATAATTTGTAGATAATTATTTTAGACTTCTTAAACGTTTAACAAATTGACTTTGAGTTATTCATATGTATGCAATATAAATTCGTCATAATTCTAACTAAAAATCATATCGTCATTAATTTAAGTAGCAATGTATAGATGAAACACTTTCTTTTGAATTATACAATGTCGAATTTATCGAAATTAATTGTAAATGACAAAGTTTTGCATTGGTTGTTTCGGGGGTTACGAGCGCTCGCCACCGGCCAAACAACGATGAGCGCGAAAGAACAAATGGATGAACGCTCGCCAAGTCTGTTGACATGCGTTGGCTCAGATGCAAATCGTGAAAGTAGATGTGTTCGAATGAAAGGTCGGCAGTTCCAGTGCTATTGTTTTACATCGGATACAACTTCCCTGGTTAATTGTATTCCAGTGGACATTGAATCTTGAATATTGTGTGCAGTGACTCGAAGGAGAGGATGAAGTTTAGGTACGTAAATTGCGCAAAACAAGAGCTTGTGTGGCGTTCTGTATTTGTGCCTTGTTCTGAGAGCAGTTTCTGCGCACTGACAAAGGAAGCAGTCGTCCTCTAACCTCACAAATGGACGTTCATAGGCTACTAATGTTTGTACGTTCCGCGAAATATAATACATTCATTTGCGCGAAATGTTTTGTGATGTTGTCTTGAAATTTCAGCTCGTGTGCACGTGTGGCTGTGTTTATTGAACAACGACGTGCTCAAGCCCTCTATTGGTCGCCGTGCCCCCGACGTAAACGTGAAAACCATTGAAATTATATGCGGGGATAGTGAAAGACGGGAAAGTCCCTTTAAGGACCCAAAAGTAATGCATTTTCAGTGCGATGCAGTAAAAGAAGCGTGGATGACATTCTGGCTACCAGTGAGAACTTTGTTTTAGAATATGATTTTTTCAGTCTTCCTTGTCAGTTTTTGCTAGGATTGGTGGTGTTAATGAATCTCGTTCATTTGCACCCTGAAGGTAGAATAGAATTGGAAATATTGTGCATGGCGTGTAAAATTCAATTTACTGGTCGGAAACATTCCAGATTAGTTTTTATTTATAAGACAGCTTTTCCCCTTTCATTTTTAAAGATATTATTGTAACTTTAAAATAAAGTGGTTACAAGATATTCTCACTGGAACTCTTATTGTCTTGGAGTGTGTAGTAAATGAATAGCTACATGGCATGGGGTTTCATTTCAAATCATTTGTTTATAATGTGCTATCAAAAAAACCCTAAAATTTGTATTATATTTAGTATTTTGATATTATGTTTACGTTAATGCCTAATCTTTTTATACGTTGTCTATTATTTCGTCATTCTCATTAACCCGAATATGTCAATAACTGAAAACTTGTGTTCTTGCCCGGAATAAGCGTGGGTGTGGAGGTCGTCCCCAACAATATCGCACACGTAACGATTTTTTGTTGTTTCACTATGCGTTTGCGAAGCAGTATCTTGAGCATGGGGAGAAGGGATTAGTAAACGAAACTTTTGTTTCGAGAACCGTGTCTTTACGACACTACATACGTTTTTTATTCAATAATATCAGATACAATGATTAATACAATATATACAATAACATATAATACAAACTTAGAAATAAATGTATGTGAGCCAGAGAAAACGTTACATATTCATAATTGAGACTATTTACAGAAACAAAGCAATTACTTAGAGTGGTGAAACACTTAGCACGTGCAAACACATGCTGCAAAAACAATGGGCGACACACGAGAGACTTTCAGTTCACACTCGCGCTCTTGACACTGCGCTCGCATCGTTATTCTTGGTAGCGCCTGGTGCAGCCGGAGGACTCAACTTATTCGCGCAGCACCGGTTGTGAGGGCTTCTGCACAGAGTCGGGCACCGCACTGGCTCTTGTGGAGGGTGTGGGCGACTGGGGTGGTGAATGTTGTAATGCCGTAAATGGTGATGGAGCAATGGAGGAAAGAGAGACAGGTAGATTAGGAGAGTTCTTAGAAACCCTGCCTGAGAATCCCATCCAACTTCCACGTGGCCTGCCAGGGATTTCCGCGCTCTTCAACGCGTCCTGGGGAAAGGAATTGATGGAATTATGGATACTGTTTTTGTTTCTTCTTTTAATTTATTCTCGTCGCTACTCGTGACAAGGCGTGAGTTTATTTACGGGTGTACAATATGCGCGTAGAAAAGCACTTATTAAGCGTCTGCGGAAGAGGGGCGGATTAATGTTGAACTACCAACAACCTTATATTTACTAACGACTAACAGCATGCCTACATGTACGGAGTGGCTCTTTCGCCTATTCCTCAACCACGCCACACACCATACATGCGCGCGCGCACGCACGCACGCACGCACACACACACACACACACACACACACAGACACACACACAGACACACACACAGACACACACACAGACACACACAGACACACACACAGACACACACACACAAACATCCACTGTGTAGTACATATACTACACAGACACACATTCATTCTTTTTTTGTTTTCTTTGCCCACTTTCTTTCTGCAACTCATGCGTTCGATATTTCCACTGGGAAACTGATCTGGACGCTGGCCGGCCGGCGCAGTCAGCGGCCGGAGTGGCGAGTAGCGGTGCTCGCATCCGCGCCCGAGCATCCGCGCCCGCCCTTGCTCTGCCTCGAGGCGCCTTCATAAAGGCTCCGTCAAAGGCAGGGGTGTCACTTTCGATGCACACGCGGGCCGCTCTTATAGAAATTGTTGGCGCAGAACGCTTGCGTACTAATAGCACTCACTATGGCTTTCCAATGTCTCAAGTGGTACACACTACATGTCTCACACTATATGTCTCTCATAGTGGGATGATGGAACTAATGAAAAAGTAACTCTCCATATAGGCGTTAATGGTAGTACGTACTTTAAGAATTGCTTTCCCGTCGTCAGTTACCCTCGGTCCAATCGCTTAATTGTAATTTATGTTTTCGTTTGTTTTACTTTTTGAAAAATAATATCGATATTTTCGCCAAGGTAATGGCGGCCCATGGTTCTTGTGGACTCCTTCATGATCCACCCCTGTGTGGGGGTGCATAGTGAAGGTGCGGCATGCGGGCGGTGGCGGATTCCGAGCCCTGCACAAGAGCCATAAACGTCGCGTGCGGGGCAGGGGGAGCAGAAATTGAGGGTATCTGCTCTCTTCACTCAATAATAACTCTGATTCGAGTTTTAGGCGTCAGAAAATTAAGAGAGAAAAAAATATTGTAACTTGATTGCTCACTTCATTTACCAAAGACATCTTCTCGGATGAGAGCCAATTTTCCGTGTTTAGAACGAATGGTCGGCGTCTAGCGCGGAAGAAAAAAACAACACAGATTTGGAGCCGCAGAACTGAATTCTGACCGTAAAACACGGATGTGGTTCGGTCTTACTGCTGGGTGTACGAGTGTTTGTGGAGTCGGGAATTTACACTTCATAGACGTTATAATGAACCAATATGACCACACTGACATTTAAAGAAATAATTTGAGAACCAGCTGCTTCAATGAATTTTGGACAAGCCTACGTTTTTCAACGGGGCAATGATACCCTAGCACACTGCTTTCGATACGAAATTCTGATTATTGTACAATACACCCAAACAACATCTACACTCTCCTCTGTCCCGGGACCTAAATGTAGTAGAACCTTTATGGAGTTTTCTGACGAAAAAGGCCCCATTTCAGGGAAGTGTTTCTTGTTTTCATCAATACTAAGGTATGTGTTTAACTTTGTAAAATTTTTTTATTGAAATATAGGAAGAACTTATTTGTTGTCAAGGTTTTTTTTATCTTATTTATGTTAAATCCCTTAATTATACAAAAGTGTCTACTCACTTTTTACACTAACTGTAGTTATGACTAACCGCCGTACCCGCGTCTTCAAGCTCTTACAAGGGTAAACAATGATCAGAAGAATAGATGGTAGTGAAGCTGGGGTGAATGTCGGTGGGACTGCTGGAATGAGAGAACAGGGACGGGAGACTTGACAAAATTAAAACTTAATGGAGGATTACTCCTACTAAGCGCTCAATGTCGAACAAGGTTTAGAGACACATTGCGTCGACAAAGACGCAACAAATTAGAAGAAAAAAGCCTGATAGGCGTGTGCAACTCTTAACACATGGAGTGGGACGTTTGTTCATCACAGATTCCCTGAATGCACTGACCGAAATTTGACCGTGGCAGGAAGTTCTGAACGTGGCAGATTATTTAAATGTTGTAGTACAGTTACCAACACCGGTAACGGTGGAAAGTAAACACTTAATGCTCCAGCGTACTAGCTTTTGGAATGCCACGGTTTCGATCGTAGCAAAGCGCAATAAATTTAGATGTGTTTAACACCGGCGACTTTATAACACTTCCCGGTATCGAATCCTTATACTGACTGCTCTGATCTGTGGTTTCCGTGTTTTCCCTGATCACTTCCAGGTGAAATCCGGATCAGCACCCTAGAATACGGGCCACATACTGCGCGCGATTCTTCCTTCCCCATACAGTCTTCATTCCTATTGATGCTCGAGAGTTGGATGGGATGAGTGAGATGTGCCATGATATGGCACATCCCACTTATTAAAAAAAATCGACAAGATTCAGAGTTCCGGAAAGCAGCGATGAGCCGCGAGTACCCAAAGGCCTTAAATGCCTCTCGTGTTGGGAAAAGTCGGAATAATATATAAGACTTGGCGTGTGCAATGATATGTTAACCGGCGTGAATATTAGCCGAGGTCCTTAAGGCTGAAAGCGCGTAGCTGCCTCATGACTGAAGGGTCGCGGGTTCGAATCCCGCTCGGGGGCCATGGGTGTTTGTGGATGTCCGTGTGCGAGCTGCGCTACCATTACCCTAATGTTACAAAACCAATGTTAATTATAGTGCTGTATGACCTCAGTAGTTGGAAAGCGACCTCAAATAAGTAAAAGAATGTAAGAGAAAATGAGCTAGTTATTATTATCATGTAAAAAAACTACCAATAGACTCGAATGAGCTCCATTGACTTATTGCCGCAGTCCACTCGCACATCTTCTCATACTCATGCAGCTGCTCCCAGTCTGCTCAGCCCTCAGATAGTGAACTACCTTAGACATCAGTGGGTGAAATATGTGCTGAGTAGAGAACGGATTTTCATGTAAATTCATATTTTTACAGGAATAAGATGCCTGCATTCAATAATATTTTATAGTTTACTATAAAGTTACTATAAACGAAATTTTATAGTTTACAACGCATTCTGAATGAATTAGAACAAACTTTATTTTACACATTTTAGTATAATGTCATATTTTACCGATTACTACATATTTATTTCATATGTCGTTACATTTTACTTTTTTACGTGAAAACGGAAACTTTCAGATATGAGTTTGCAATATATATTACTGGAATTATCTTTCAAATTTGGAGAAGCCGATCCGGTGGCCGAGATCGCTAAGGCAGTAGTGCCGTAGCATTCTCGGACCGAAGGATCGTGGGATCGGTGCTTGTATTGTGTTCGTCCTTTCACCCGTATCATCATCTTATCGTGTCATCCTAACAGTTACCATACCGTTACAAGCAATAGTGGTAGCTAATGACCTAGAAATTGATGCGACCTTAAATTTAAAAAAAAATGGAGTACTTTGAAAACTACCTGTCCGCTTGTAACGCAACCATAACGCGCGATTGAACCCCCCATAATAATTACGTAACGCTTGCTACAACTCTGCCCCCTTATGTAATTGCAAAAAGTGAAAATAAATTATATTTCAGTAAAAAAAGTATGCCCTTCATTCTTTCAGTAACAACTTGTAATAACTTAAAATAATTTTGTTTAAAAAATTAATTAGATAATATTTTCATATTTTAGTGTGTCAAAAGGAAGTATTTCAACTAAAGTTTAAAAAATGTAAAAAAAATCAGTGTTACATAACACTAATGGAATACCCCGTATCCCCATGTTACGCCGCGTAACCCTGCCTCAAACCTCCTCCCCCCTCTTTAGCGTTATGTAATTTATGGACGATCTTTTATAAAGCAATGCAATGCTACTGTAAACTTCTGTAAATGTCGGACGTTCACCGTGATATGTCAAACTTACCCTCACTTGTCTTCTCGCGTTGTTGGTTTTTTTTTTGGGGGGGGGGATATGCTCTTTAACCCCTCCCTCCGGGATTCATCACTGGCTGCTCGGTACTACCTTTCACTTGAGCACCGGCTTCTCGTAAACTACGTTGTATATAATACGAACGTATTTTGTATTTCGAATGAACATCTTAAGGCGGGTCCACACATTAGGCATTTGCCGAGCAGCGAGTTACTGATTGCCCAATCCCGAACAGCTGATGTGTTTGGTGAATGTTCGCTCCCTTTGACCTTCCCTAAAGACTGACACGCGGTGGGCAGAGCGCATACCGAAAGTCTGGCGCTCTGCGAATCGCAAGCAACCCGTCCACACTACTCGGGATTCAGCGAGCGGTTGCTCGGGATTCGCCGAATGCCGCTTATGTGGAGCCGCCTTTATAGTGGTGAAAGCTAGTGTGCAATTTTGTTGAGGTAGAACTTCTTTCAGCCACTCCAAATTCCTTTTAAGCGTTATCGGCGAATTTTCGTACTAGGAAATTTGAAAATGCTTGTTTAAAGATATTTAAACCCCTAAATGCATTTTAATTTTACGTTTTTTTTATTTTTTACTGGCATATTGCAGAAAAAATACATACGTACATATTTTTCTCTTCTATTACGATTGCTGAGTAAGTTCCGAAGAAGTAAAGAGGGTCGAGTTGGATACCGCAGTCGTGCTAGACACTTCGTTAGCGCTCATAGACATACCTTGTTTGGAAGCCGTGTTTCTGAGATTTGCTTGGTTCATTGTAGGCGAGCTGTGGGCATGCGGAGGACATTATGTAATACCTATTGTTCGCACTGAAACCCCACTATTTTGCTTTAAACATCGTGTTGTTTGTTTTAATCGAACTTTCGCCAACATGTTTAGGGAGCTTGCGGCGACAATTGTGCTTGCGGATTCGCATTCTTCGTGGGACGCGGTTATTTTCGCCTTGTGGCAAACGAAATTCCCCACGTATTCCGTATAATCACCTAAAAAGACATTCATCACTTCTTAACGGCCAGGAAAGCTGAGTAGCATGATGGAAAGAGATGAGTGAGTTTCTCCAGCTCACCAATTTTTGTTCGATCTGCACAGCACCTATTAACGTCACGAGCCACGCGACCACAACACGGGCACTTGGTGCCAGTGCCAGACTAGACGCTAGGTGCTATGTTGCACGGAGAGCGAGAAGTGGTGAGAAACACTTTGAAAGTGGTGTAAAGTGACAATTTTCAACGAAAAAACACAAAACAAAACATGTAGGTTTAATTAAAATAAAAGATGTTGTATAAAAAAGGTTTATGAATTTTTTTTCAATGACTTGCAACATTGTCATACTTGTGGTACCTTGCTGCATTTAAAATTCCCGCCAATATTGTGAGTCAAACTGGTGCTTGAAGCCCATCAGCTTAAGCCAGATACGTTGCGCAATAGCTCACCCATGTCTGTCCACCGTTGCTGAGTACCAACTCGCTGTACGTGGGCGGCGTATCGTTCTTGAACGTATGCGAGGAGGTCGAGGGATCGATCCCGGCAAGGTGCCAAACATTTTCTTGGCGTGTTTGAACATGCGTGAGTTTGTGGCGCCTGCGCGAATCGAATGCTGGGAGAAAAGCAAATGTCAGAGGTGTAGCTGACAAGAGGCCCCTGCCCTTTTAGGGATTCAATCGGCTTATATCATCACCATCATCATATTATCATTATTAATAATAATAATAATAATAATAATAATAATAATAATAATAATAATAATAATTAATTACATGTTTCACATGTTACGTATGGCAATATTATGAGAGGGGTCCGTAGTATGCTCGTGATTAGGGCCTCTAAAGATATTAATCCCGCACTGTGTTAGATGTATGGGATGCATTTAAGTTAACTGATGAGAGCTTTAAGGGAGAAATGTGCTATTGTCGGAAGCTCTCCCTATCGACCGACTCTCACCCGAGGATCCAGACCCGGGCTGTCTTGGTTTTATCTCGAAGTGTAAAATGAATGGTGCTTATAATTATCCTGTACAATGTTTTGCAATGCGTACGTGAGGGGTGATGTTTTCTGAACCGTTTGGTACTAAATAGTCTGTTCAAAAAGGGAGTGGAAGAAGGCGAATAGGACAACCGATGTTGCCACCCAGTAGATATTCCGCGGCTTTCATCTCAAAGCTCACACATGGTCGTGCTTGAGTCGCTTACGTAAGTTGAAGGCCGTTTGCTCGGACGGTCGGGTCTGGCAGTGGCCGCACGCGGGTTTCTGTGGAAGTGTGGCGCTGGATCGGACTCCAGAGAGCGAGCGCGGGCAGGCAGGTGTTTTTATGAGAGAGGTGAGTCACCGTCGGCCGCCGTACCTCTGCCATTGCTCATCGTCTCGGGCGCCCGCTGGGTCGCGTTGCCCGCGCGTCAGCGGTGCAGCTCGTGACACGCACAGCGCAGGCACAATGAGGAAGGAGGCGGAGGCAGCATCGGACATAGGTGCTGTGGGGTCCCCAAGCACTCAATCGTGTTTGAACCACCTTCCGAAAAAAAAAAAAAAAAAAAAAAAAAAAACAGGTTTACTAAAAAAATTATAAAACAATCCCATCCCTGTTTTCAATTGCAAAAATTAATGTAAACTTAATATTAGACCAATTCATGTGTTTGGCACTTAACTTAACATTTATCAAATATTTTAAAAAGTTTAATTTTTTTAATATAAACTTTTTAGTACAGTAGACGATTTGATTGACTATTACTATATAGATACAATTATTACAACTTGGAATATTTTATGCCGACCTGGGTGGCCGAGGTGGTAAGAGCGTGTAGCGACTCAGCTCTTTTGTCCGAAGGGTCGCGGGTACGAGTCCCGCCTTGGGCATGGTGGGTTGTTCCTTGTTTCTCATGTATGTGTTGTCGCGAAGGGCCTGGCGTTCAGATCAGAGGAGGCTGCAAGAGTGTTGGTGTTTAGTGTAGGTCGCATATGCGTGCGTAAAGGGTAACCGGCTATCGGCTGAATAAAAACTCTAGAAGGAAGAAATAATATTTTATGATTTTTTTCCGTGGTCAAATATTTTCCGGAGCTCTAAGCAACTTTTCATTTTGCATGTAGATAAATCCGGCCCTAGGTTGACGTGTACCCTGCCCCATTTCGTGGAGTTTCGTGATGTTTCAAACTACATGTTAGGGAAAAATCTCTTGGCGACATAAAAAAAGGACGATCTCATCCTCCTCTGTAAGAACTTGAACAACTGACATTCACCCTCCACTCCCACCTGAGAGGAGCGTTTCTGCCATTGAATCCTTCAGCAGTTGTGAAGAAAGGCATCGTAATAAAACTGGCCGAAACTTGCCTTTCCTGCCGGCCGAAAACCGGCCTTTCAGGCGGTTGTCGTTGAACGTAGACGGCAATATGTATTCAATGCTAGCTGCCGGCGAAACTGTTTCCGCGCCGGCAGAAGTAGTTTTTAAAATTATGTATTTGTTTATTATAAAAATACAATTTTAATTTTGTCAATGTGTAAGAAAAGTTTAAACTACCTAAATCGTAGTTTTGCAATTTGAGGTTATATTCACTTGTGGCTCTATCGTACCTTTGTTGTTACCATTACATTACTGTTAAACAAAAATCTGTAATTGGAAACTCAAAAGAAAAACATTGACTTAGAATTTGAATATTTGCAAATAAATTAAATATTTATATGCATATTGTGTATGATTTCCTTTCATGAGTTAATATTAAAGATAACTCCATCAATAGAATAACCGGCGGAATACGTTGTGAAAGGAGGCAACTCTATGTTTTTAATACAATTTCGAAAATTAGGATTAAGATACTTTTGTGGTTAAATAAACAATCTTTTATAGTTTTAAATTAATAGCAAAAATAATATAAAAAATCAAATTCAATATTTTAATAAGATTTACATTTGATATTGTAGGATAATTTCTAATTTTATTTAACGCAAAACTATTCATACAAAAATATTGTGGGAATGTCCATTTTCAACCTCCGTCCTCCTTATTCGTATTCATCACAGTTATGAGCCCCCAGCCCCTAGAAACGTTCACATGTTTTAATGGCCCCCTTAGGAATTACTTCCTCGTACACTAGTATATACGGCCTATAAAGTTATGTAATACTAAAAAACAAAGGTGCTACATCATATATTTTCTCACATTATTTGCGACGGCAACGTTTATGTTAATGCTAGTTGAAGCCCCAAAATTGTATATAGCTATTTTCATTAAAACCTCTAAAATTAAGTGCATTGTCGTATTTTTTCGAACTTTTCCTACAGCTTCAATATATTGAACCTAGATTTTTCATGGAAACTGGTCTGGCGATTTTCCCCATATCTCTTGTTTTCATTTTTATCATTATTCTTTAATCATTAATTCACCACCTTTATCATCATTTATTTTTGATTTGTGTTAGGCCGATAAAGAGACAGTTTCGGCGAGGCAGTCGTTTTGGCGTCCTTCACCTATTATATGGAACAAAGCTCGTGTAATCATGTCTTCATTCAAATTGAGTCGTAATAATATTCAAATGTCACCACCCCCTCTCCTCGTTGTAGAGGCAGTTACGTCGAAGATATGTTCCGCACGGTAAATGTTTCCACAGTGGACGGATACTACACATGACAGGCATAACAGTCGGGTTAAAAAAGAATTGGGAACCTGGTTTTGTTTTGCTTGTGGACATATATGTAACTTCAAATTAACTTCGTCCCTCAGCACGTAATACACAGTTTTTAACGTGTATAAATAAATAAATTCTAGGACATTAGCGGCGGCGATGGTGTAATGGTTAGCGTACTGGACTGTTGTACCCAAGTCGGGTTCAAACCCGATTGAAGCCGTGGATTTTTAAGGGCGAAAAAATCCTTCGTACGCCTTCCTTCGGAGGCGAAGTAAAGCCGTCCCATGGGTGTCCCATGTTCGTAGATTTACTTGCATGTCAAAGATCCTCAAGCCTAAATGACGCCTCTGAGCTAAATTCAAATCGCCTGTTTGTCGCCCAAGAAATACCTCCTTTCTCTGCTAGTTGGTGAAAGGAGCGTAGCGAAATTTGCATGGTCAGACGGAAGAGCGGGCCTGATGGCCCGAGTCTCGCCACGTAAAATAAGGCAAATTTAATTCAATAGTAATAATTATTCGTTGCTCAGTCTCAGTGGTTAGAGC
This sequence comes from Gryllus bimaculatus, assembly GCA_017312745.1. Lineage (NCBI taxonomy): Eukaryota > Metazoa > Arthropoda > Insecta > Orthoptera > Gryllidae > Gryllus > Gryllus bimaculatus. The sequence goes on along the minus strand of BOPP01000226.1, from coordinate 1,540,524 downwards.
AACCGGTCGGAAACCTTTGTTGGATTATCGGATGGCAGCGGGGGAAGCGAAATGAACTATGTCCATACTTTGCTGTATGAAGCAGGGACTGGCAGTCCCAGGGAGGGAAATGGATTCGCAGCAGAACCCGCCGGAAGCTTTTCGCAAGTTACACACGAACCAGCAGTAGGCTGTATTGGTCATGTAATTGCATGAAATACGACTTCGCGTATTTAATTTTATTATCAATTAGAAATTAAATAATTCTGTTTAGGACTGGGGGGTTTGCAGCCCACCCCCTCCAGCCGCCCCTGAATGTATAGAAACAGATTCAACAGAAAGCAAAACAAAACAAGAAAATACATAAATGAAAAAACTGTTTTTGTAACAAGTTGGCCAGCAGCTTATGTTCCACAAAGCGACACACGACTCAGCTCACAACAGATCTTTTGCAGCAGTTTCACTGCTGCTATAGTTCGGATCTCCTCCCCCTCCAAGTGATTTGCATCTTTTCTTACACTTCAAATTTCTGGCTAGGCAGTATTGCGCTTATCACAGTGACGCAGAGTCGCAGGTGCCTGTCAAACACTGATACTTATCCCAGGCGCCAAATTTCTGCGTCTCGAGGGTGGAAATGTTGATCTCACGAAATGACAAATATCACAATTCTGGTGGTGATTATATGCTTATTGTTTGATACAATAAAGTTTCTCCCTGAAATTGTATTTTCTTTTTGTGGACGGCCAAGGAGGGTTTTTTTTCTGAATACGCCTTGTAGAATTTCGGAGATCAGGAATGCATTGCAATTTGGAGAAATATCCCAGATTTCACGAAACTGACAGAAGAAAGGTCTTCCAATGCCATACAGGGTTCTTTATTGTTATTAGTGTAGGATATGCATTTTAAAAAATGTTTCATTTTTTACTAATACACAATAGTTATATTGTTGCCTTTCGTTTACATTCGTGGTATTCAACATAGGTTTGTTTTTTTTTTTTTTTTTTTTTTTTTTTTTTTTTTTGCACACCACTATATATTATTGGTGTCATGATAAAATGGCTTTGAAAAAATGCAGAGATAACACTTATCAGAATCACGTAAAATATCAAATAAGAGCGATCATTAGCCAGTGCCTTTCTCTTGCATCCAGTAACTTAGTGTTCTAGTGCTAATATAGCTTCATCGTCGTGAGGAGTGCATTTTAAAATGTTCCGATGAATTAACGAGGGTCGTCACCTGCATTAGACTACAATCACCACGCTGCTAATGGCGTTTGCTGGGGACTCCTCGCTTTTCCTGTTATATTGCCATCGCGTTTGGGGGGCGGGTCTTCGCGCGTCAGGCGAGGCGGCGGGAGCCATTGCGCAACGTGGTGCAATCACCTACCCGGCGAGCAGCCAGTGTGTTCGATCCAGCGGTCCTTCGCGTACCGCGCTTCAAATACTGGCGTCTCGTGAGGTTTTGAACAAGGGAGTCATAGGTACGAAAGGTGGTAGAAGGAATCCTTAAACAATACTACTTACCTTCCACGATTTCTTACATTTCCGATCTATTTTCCTATTTTGGCAATACAAATTATTATAGGCAGACCCAGGATTTCTCTAGGGGGTGTCTATAGGTCAGTGGCGGCCCCTTGGGGTAGCAAAGGTAGGCACTGCTTACCCTGATGAATATGAACTAGTGTAATAATTTTATAATAAGAAAAAAGTAAAATGTACAATTTTACATTGGTGTAAGTTCTATTCATCTCGAAATGTAGTATAATGAAATTTCATTATCATGGCACAAGCCATACTTCCATTTCAAGCGTTTTCCAACACTCCGTACGCCATGCGATCTGTTCGTTCCTCCCGCAGAGATGTGCACTCGCTTGCACCTCTCACATGCAACACTCACCGTGCTGGACACTCGGATTGGCATTTTAAATTTGACAATTGACAATTTTACCAGCATTCAAAACCCCCACTTCCAAATTTTCAAATGCTATGAAGCATTGCAAGTAGTGTTTTTGCGACACTTTTACGACCTAACAACCTGTCGAGACTCGGAAATCGCTTCGCGCCTCCGGTCCTACGGCTGTTATTCTTGGGCCGCGTCGCCGCAATCATCTTATCTGTTTCCAGGGTGGCAGTTGCCTCTGAGGGCAGGCGGGGTGACAAAAACGTGTGTTTACATTGCGAGTTTAGACAGAGGAAAAGATCGAACACTTGCTTAATTAATCAAAATATAATTATTTGTAATATGGGTCCCTGAAAATGTTATCTTTATATACGATAAATAAATATATTTAAATAAATTTAAATAATTGGGCCTACTTACAAATCACTTTTCGGTCGTAAACAAAATTTTCACTACAATGGGTTCTAATAAAGAATATTGAAACACAGAATATATCGTACTATGTCATGAAATGCACCGTATGTAAGTTTTTTTCGGTTTAGAGTTGGTTTCCGATATTCCTACAACTGACTTCCGTAGAATTATTAAGAACGATAATTCTGCAGTTCACACCAAAAGCGACCAACTGATGTGGCCTTTGCCATCACTCATGGAAGAAAGAATGCGCTACAAATCTGACACCGGTTGATAGACGTCACATAACGTTCCTGGCGCTGCCGAAGATACGGTTTTCTCGCTATGGGAGGCGCGGAGGTCATAAATGGACGCAATAAACCTCTAAAACACTGTTCAAAATTTGGACATGTGGGTTATAAATGGCGTTCTATCAGCTGAAGAAATTTCACGAGAATCGGTGTATCCAGCATTGTGAATGCTGGATGTCAGGGTAGGTACGCCCGGTTACTGCCTCGCTTCGTACCGTATTCTGAGAAAAGATCCCGAGGAGTGAGGTAGAATACTAGCATGTTGTGTCCACACTTAACGCATGCGCATTTGAGCGCAGACAAGCGAATTCGCTTGCTGTCTACCCTTACGGAAGACTCCAATGCCCACTCACATGCAAGTTGCGTAGCGCGTATGTTTACTGTTGTATTGACGAGTTTAGAAGCTGGGAAAGTTATTATTTAAGAAGTACTTATTTATTCATTTTAAATGAGTAAGTCGGGGATTATTAGTACTACTTGATTTTTTTATTTAAATCTGATTTTACGTTAATATTATGACAGATGCAGTTAATAAACTACTACGTACACCGTGTTATCGACTTAGTGATGTGAAATAGAAACCAGTTTTAAACAGTGGGTGACCTACTCTTGTGTCGATTACGAGTGTACACAGTGCAGGCGAGAAAAATGCAAGAAAATGCAATCATTCTTGGTATGATGCACACATGATGGAATAGAGATGGATATTTTGACATGAAAAATGTCTCAAAAAATTTACAAATGCATGAAATATGAAAAAATTACATATGTTATTCAGTAAATCTTAAACACGTGAAAAAAACTGTGAATTTGATTTCTGAATTATTGTCAGAGCTACCCAAATTCGCAGTATTTTTTAGAACCTGAATATCTTGAAATCACGCCTGAGCGAGCCTCGTGAATACAATGCTTCGAACTAATGATAACAGTGGCAACTTTACCCCCTTTCTGGAGTTCCCCGCTGTTCAGTAGTGTTTTACCTACCCTGAACACTTGTTCCCTGTAGCCACTGGTATACTATGTGTAGGCACCAAACATCTTGATATTTTCTTATTTTTTTTTATTTCTGCTGAATTTAATCTTCATTCTTGTTTGCTAATTCGTAGTAATCTATTATGTATTCGTTTGTGACATTGAATGACTTTCGTTACTATAGAAAATTAGTGAAGGGTAGATTTACTAATATTTCACATCAGCTTCAGGAGGGGGAGCAGAAGCCCTTAGGTGCGACATTAAATAATGTCATTGATCTAGACGTGGTTGTCTCAGTGCTTCGATGTTTAAAACGAGGGATCCTTGTTTTTTTCTTAAATATGAATTCTAAAATATGTATATTGCGGAAAACCAATATTTTTGTAATCAGGGAAATTGAAATGGCATATTTCTCACGGAATTCTTCGTCACACAAAGTTATCATTGATTAGTTTTATTGGCTCTGTTGGCATAGAAGAAACACGGCTCCTTTGTTTTTATATTTTCCCGCGAAAGTTTACGTCTTAAAATATTGTAATGCTGCCGCAGAAATAGGCGAATTTTCGATAAGAAAACTTTTATTGTTATTAAAAACTGGTATTGGTATTGAAAAATCGTATTATTAAATTACTTTCTCTAACGCAGTGGCAAACTTATGAAGCTTGTGAAAAACCATACCATTTTCAACCTTACTGTGAGCTACGAAGAAACAAAGAAACATTAACATTTGTTTATTGTCTGTAAACATACATTTGTATTATATTAAACAAATGATAATAAAACTGTACACAAGAAATTGAAATACGATTAGTAACAAATTATAAATGTAACAACATATTTTTCATCAGATTTCTTAATGAGGAGGATGGCACTCTTTTTTGTCATCAAGTTTTTTTTATCTTGTGAGAGTAGGTAGTGACAGCCATTCAAATACAATCATCCAAGTGTTCATCATTGAGTACTTGTTTTTTATAAATTTCTGGGAAACGAAACCTCAGACAGATATGTTTAACTGAACATTGCTTTCAGTTTTAGACCAATCTGGACCAAAATTAGGTATTTGTCTTGAGGAACAAGAGGTCGAATTTGCACCAGAGTTTGAAGAATGTGATTTTAGAGATAGATCGTTTTGAAAATTAATTAGTTTCTACTCCACTGCAGCATTGTCTTCCTAACAATCAACATGTGCAATGACACAAGTAGAAAAGTTTTCAGCATCAGTCACCATAAAGGGTGATTTGACAAACTGCTACAATAGAAATGTATTTGAAATCCTGGAAACGTATCTTGATTGGACATTTAATCCCGAAAAAAATCAACATATTGTTGCTGCCCTTTCTGCTTAGAGTTTTGCTTCAAACAGACAAGGTGTATTGCCCTTGGATGAGATTTTTTCCTACAGATGGACCTTTTTAGAGAATGTATCAACATTTGAAACTGTTCCACATATTTCTTTATCCTTACCTTGGAGCTACAAGTTAAAGCTATAAGTGATGTCAGCAAGAAAAGCAAAATCCTGCAGCCAAACCGGATCTTCAGGTTCAGAGAAGAATTCACCTTTTTCTTTCAAACATTCTACTAAGGAAGGAAACCAGTCTTTGGAAGGTAAAACTCTGCTTCTGCTAACCCAACGAACTTCCGTGTTAAGCGGTAGATCTCAATATTGGCAATGTAGTTCATCAATCAGTGCTCTGAACATACGTCTTTGAAGTGCATATGCACTCACTTTGCTCATTACTTTTATGACTGTTTTCATTACATTGTTCATATTCAATACTTCATACTTGAATTACATTGTTCATACATTGCTGGTGTATTATACACTGGAAGAACAAACATTTAAGATAGCTGCTCTCTTTACGTCACAAGGCTATGCATCCGTTTGCTTCACCTACTATCGGAGGAGTTCCATCAATGGCCAAGCATACCGACATCTTTACAGGAATATTTTCAGAGTTGATAAGATCTTTAACTGCTAACAATATGTCCTGCCCTGTAGTGTGCCCTTGTTAAAGGTATCATTGTTTACCCATTTTTCTTCATTCTGAAACAATGGTTTACGGCGTAACTTCTGTACATCTTTTCTCAACCCTAGCGCCTAAATGAAATGTTCGTATGATTTTCTCCAAGATTCATTCCCCAATCCATTTGGGCGAACTGGAGGACTTGCGATTTTGAAACATATATTTTGATATTGGGGGTATTTTACACGAAGCCCATTTTAAAAGTTCTCTCGAAATTGGCTATAATTTTCTGGATTATTTTTCTCGCTTAGATGTGTAGCTGACGTATAGGTCGGTCTCGAATCTCACCATCCAGCAGTGTAAAAACGCAGCCACCTCCCGGAATAAAGTATTCTCTATACTAATTAATTTAATTAATTAGTGTAGATAATTAATGACTATAGCAGTTTGCTTTCTGGATAGATCAATATATCAATCAACCAATGAACAGTCGTGTAGTCGGCGTCGGATCTAATTTTCCAGCATTGTTGCAAACCGTCATCTCACAATTTATTACATGCACTGCACATACGGAATTAATTACCACAGTAGGTGAGGTGCTAGAATACTAAATAATTAATAATCAGCCCATCAATCTATCGAGGGGTCGAAATTCCATGTGTGCCATTTAATTTAATTGATTTTATGGGTTTGATGTGTAAAAGAACGTTAGCTAAATGGGTATCAAACTTCGTTTTCCCGTTGTAATAAGGTCTCAAATTCCCTCAAATGCGGAACGACGCAAGTAACGGATGAAAACGACTGGGACCGTTGTTGTGTCGGCGCGTGACAAAAGTTATGTCAAACTCCAATGTTACCTACCATCAATAGAATCCATTTCGGGTTTGGGAAATGAACAAAATTTCAAGAGCCCCTGACTCGCCAATTCGAACTCCTATTAGCTTAACGCTACAACTCTCGGATATATGCTCCGCTGCCTCGTCCCGTCTAGTCGCGTCCCGTCTAATCGCGTCCCGTCTAGTCGCGTCCCGTCTAGTCGCGTCCCGTCTAGTCGCGTCCCGTCTCGTCCCGTCCCCTCCCGTTCCGTTCCGTCCCCTCCCGTCCTGTCCCCTCCCGTCCCCTCCCGTCCCGTCCCGTCCCGTCCCGTCCCGTCCCGTGCCTGCCCCACGCCGATTGTGTCGCTTTTCCCCGTCCGACCCAATTGTCCGATCGGCGCAGCTTAGCCCCGCTCCATCTCTCCGCCGTCAATGAGCGTCGCCCCGCCCCTGCGCCCGCCCCAGTCCCAGCGCCCTCCGCTGTGGGCCCGCGCGAGGGTTGCGTTAGGGTCGAAGGTCGTGCAGTGACTCACGCCTACTTCCTGCTGCGTGCGCCGCGCCGGCTCCGTGCGTGGCAACCGCTACTTGCGTCTGACGTACGAGGTAAGACGCTGCAAACAGGTTGGAGGTGTGTGTGTCTGAAGCAGTGTCTATGTAACGATAATGTATTCGGGTGCGCTTGCTTTTTATTGTAACCGTTTCATACGTGTGTTCTGGGAAGGATTAAATGCAACTAGAAAGCGTACGCTGGAGTTGCACTCACAAATTGCTGTCATCTGTCAAGTTGCTGGTACAAAGGTGCATGGGTGTTCTGATATTCATAAAACGTAATTAGAACTCAAAAGTTTGGCAAAATGCCGTATTAATAAGCTGGGGATTTATGATACTAAAACATAGAATTAGGTAGGCAAAATAGGCATCTAAAAACGATATAAATGTTTCATATCATTTTACGCATCGGTAAGATAAGTTTATCTGCGGGGTTGTGGTATAGGGATAACGTAGATGGCATGTTAACTTTATGGATCTGCGTTCTAGTCTCAGCGGAGAAAATATTTTTGAGGGTTGGAAACACCATTGAATTGTAGTATGCTGCTGATATTGAAACTTGATGAGATTATAACTTCGGGGTATAAATACTCGTAACCGAAATAAACCATATTAAAAAGAAAAACGTGGGTGGGATTTGCTTATTATTTGTACGATTACGGTTCTTTTCTGTACTAATGTATTCTAAAAGTCTGGGAGATTTAGACCGAGTTTACACAGAATATTATGTCATATATCAGGCTCGGTTGAACATTCATAAAATATAGACAATTATTATTAAGGCTGACTGAATTTGAATGATACCTGAGCGCATAGCATAATGGGCTTAATTTTGAGTACATGAAAATGGACGTTCAATTTCAGGTTTGTGTGAATTGAGAGACTGAAAAATGTTGTTACATAAACATCAGTCATTTGCATTTTAATTTTCAACGGAGTGTAAAATTACTTGAAATGGAAAACTGCATTGAAACCGTTTTCCGTTACTTAACTGTTAATTTGTTATTCGGAAACCAATTTAAACCATCTGGTATTGTACTAGGTATTGTTTCATATTGTAAAGGATATTCATATCATCAGCGAAGAGAACTGTTCTTCCCTTTGGAATCAACTGAGGCGTATCCAACTTACGTATTGTAGAAAGAGATAAGGGTCTAAAATTTAACTTTACGGGGTCCCATGTTCAATTGTCAGTGGATTGGGAAAGTGCGTAAATAATGCACCACCTTTCCAGTACGGTATTCCTACTTTCTGAGATCATTGTTTAAGGTACGATCGTGACCAGTTTAGAGCAATACCACGATTTCCATATTAAGGTAATTGTGAAAATAAAGGGTTATGATCAATTACATCAAATGCTTTTGATAAATCTAAAATTATTCCAGTAGTTTCCAGCTTAATTTTGATACACTGATTAAGCGACTCTTTAAGAAAAAAAATATGGCTGTATATGGATTTCTTTTTTTAATTTCCTAGCCCTGGAGGTGGAGTTGACTTGTATAAAAATATATACATACAGTAACATCATTTTTTTGCTTGTTGTACTGCAGAACATTCATTTGTCATTTTTGTTTGTAGATACAAAAGAATTTTAACACGAGGGTAGTGTAGAACTAAACATCTACGGTCAGATCTATTCGCTTCGAGGAAACGGTCATTATATATAGGTAATGGTAATTTGGAGGTATTTTGAGTGATCGAAGATTCCATTTATGGAAGATAAGCGTGATAGGTGCAGAATAACGCGAGGCGCATCCGAAAAATGTTAGAATGGAATATGAGATAAATACAATATTGTAGAATGGAACGACGGTCTCTTTCGTATTATTCTGTGTTACATAATTCTATTGTTCTAGAGTGCCATATATTCAAGAATTAAAGTATTTTCAATTATTTACCTTTTTTGTATTCGTATGAATTTTAATCTTTTTGTGAAATTGTGACAATTAAGAATCTTAAGATTTTGGGGAAGGGGGTCATCTGTCGGCTCCGAGGTTACGCTTGTGCTTCATAGCACGAACTGCGTTTCTGTTCGATCGTTAGTTGTCGATCTCTTTTTCTCGACGAAGGTTGAGTGTGAGCAAAGCTTCTTTACAAAGACGCAGGCTGTAAATTGCTTATCTCGTTTGAGTTGAAAATTCCAATCTCTGGAATATTTGTAGGTTGCACTTGCCGCAGCAGAGACACCGCTCCACACCTGCGACACTACAGTACAAGAATTCAGTGCAAGTGTCAGCACAATTTTAAACTCATAATCCTGCGATCTTCTGAATTATTTGGAAAATAAGTGCAAACATTTCTGGAGGGTTTTTCAAATATTTCGCGAATCAGCGAAAAATCGCGAATGCAAAATAGGTTCAATCGTGAATCTGTAAATACGCAATACACGAAACGAGAAGGCACAATAATGGAAAGTATATTGCGTTTCGTTTATCCCGATTCAGTGTGCGTGGCGCAAAAGCAGAAAAATCGCTGAAAGGGCGATAACGAAGGTTGTGGGAGGGAGAGATATGCAAATGGAGAGATTTTGAACAGCGTGAAAAAACATCTCATACTGGTATAGTGAACTGTTAATTCTCTATTGAGCCTCTGCGCTTGCACCAAGTCTAACGTTCTGTTAAAGACATACAGCCATAGCGAAAATCAATAGTCCATCTGAATTAGCGTGACTTACGTCACACCAAACCAGTCACGTGATCACGATAAATGTAATTTTATTAAACGTAATAATTACATTTATTTCATGATTTGTTTGAAATTCTCGAAGGGGAGTTTGAAAAGGCAGAAAATTTAATAAATGGTGACACACTGGAGAAAAATAAGTGGAAAGAGAAGAAGTTCATGCCAATATTCAAAAAACGGATAAAACATGACCACTTTTATGGCATGCCTGAGAAAGAGGTGTCCAAAATAACTTTGCCGGACCATTGGGCATTGAATTTTGGGTAAAAATGAAGAAATGGAAAAAGATTTAAAAAGTGATAACGTATTACATATACCGTTTAGTGAATAGAGCTGAACTGTTTTCGCATTAGTGCATGTGGACATCCCCAGTTTCGTTATTTCAAGAAATTGTGCTCGTAAGCCCTTGCGCGATAAAAACGACAACAGCAAAAGAGCACGACTTGCTTGAGTACAATTATACTATTGTAAATATAAATCAGTAGCCGACAGATGACCCCCTTCCCCAAAATCTTAAGATTCTTAATTGTCACAATTTCACAAAAAGATTAAAATTCATACGAATACAAAAAAGGTAAATAATTGAAAATACTTTAATTCTTGAATATATGGCACTCTAGAACAATAGAATTATGTAACACAGAATAATACGAAAGAGACCGTCGTTCCATTCTACAATATTGTATTAGTAGGAAGCTCTGATCGAAGAAGTGCGAATGTAGGGTTCTCCGATTAAAACAAATCTAAAGTTGACAAGTGAGCTTCAATTTTTTCCAATTATTAAGAGTGTACTGTTCTAGAAATTAAAGTCCCCCGTTGGAATAGTAGCACGCCCCGCCACTACAGTTTGGAGTGACTTCGATTCAGAACGAAACATTCAAACAGTCTTTTTAAGATCCGCATTATACAGGTCACGTGATTGTCTCAATACTTTTTTACGCTCAGCTCTGCTACCACCCTCTGTTGAGCCCTGATCCCCGTCTCTGAGCATGGTCGTGTGGGTGGGTGGGGGTGTCAGACGGGTGCGGGGGAAGAAAATGCCCTCAAGTGCCCTGCGCGTGCGAACGAGCTATTGTTTAGTCGCATGGTGTGCAGGTAATAGATATATTGTTTGGTGACATCACATAGGCAGCATTTAACTTCTTATCGGAACTTGCACAGGATGCCGTTGTTTATCAGCAGCAGGCCCAGCAACACAGTCTTTAGTTAGTTCTGGTGAGAGATATTGCTGTTGTTACTACTTTCACAAATGCCCGTAATAAAATCAATAATAATAATAATAATAATAATAATAATAATAATAATAATAATAATAATAATAATAATGTCGATTCGATTGTCGAAATCGCTAAGGCAGTAGTGCCGTAGCGGTCTCGACCCCAAAGATCTCATGTTTGTGTGTCTATCATTATCATAATCTTCATCATCATTTTATCCTATCCCCCAGGGCTAACAACCGTGGGGTATGAAAATGGAATCAGTATTAAAATGCTAATGTCTCCCTGTGGAAAAAGTAACGTGCTCTTACCCGGATAATCAAGTCTGTCCCCGGGGCACGTATCTCGTGGCTCCATGATTCGCGAAAGTACAATATTTACATGACAGCTCTTTTATTGTTGTTGAAAATGACTGCCTGCTATTTGAAAAAAACATCTTTACGTTAACAGTAGTGATGTTTCTTTAAATATTTATTGTGCCAAGTGACGCCAATTCATAAAACATGGGGCCCTGGGAATGTTGCCCCTTCTATACGATTAGCAACGCGAAAAAATACGTATTTTTTGTTATATCTTATAACTTTACTCAATGTCCGGTTTGAACGACAGCGAATTATCTTCATTCAGATGTTTATATTTCAAAAAAAAGTAAATGTTAAAAAATATATTCATGAAATTGGCAATATTTCAAATTGAATGAGCATGTCTGACTAGTATTACGAGGTTTACTGTTATTGTTGTAGTTTGTTTCGTTGTGTGTAAACGCTTGTACATTGCCCGATAAGATGCTTCAGAAAGTCATTTCATACCCTCAGACGAGAATGAATACTTACATAATACAAGCGAATTGCGTATTGATGCCGACTGAGTTTTGCTCTGATCCAGCAATGCCGCTGACACTGCAGTGATTATGATCGGGAGGTTCGAGTTCTGACGGTGGCGATTTTTCGACACTGGCTATGTAGTCATAGCCATTAGACTACATAGCTAGGCCGAATTCAGCCGCTGTCTGGAGGAGAATTCTAGCAGCCGGGTGATCTGTTCGGAAGTTTTCCGCGATTTCTCCGCTCAATTCCAGGCGAATCCTAGAGCAATATCCAAAGAAATGAGCCACGGGTCGCGCGTCATCATTCCTTCCTCTTCCTTGCTCTGTCCTTTCCCCTTATAACACACACACACACACACACACACACACACACACACACTGATACTTGCCGGGAAACCATTCAAGAGCTTAAAGCTTATCCCGTCGGGAGTGGTGCCCAGCTGGGGGAGATACGAAGAGGAGGAAATCCCTTGGAAGCAAACGTGTAGGTCGTCGCTGGATCTCACCATCCAGTGACTAGGAACAGTGCCACCACCCAGAATAAAATGTTGCACCACACTAACAGGACAAATGGCCATAATAGTTGACGTGCCCGGAAACATCAGTCAACCATTGTGTGCTTTTTTCCCATTAATTTACTACTGTTACGCCTTTATGAAAACAATGTCTAAAATCATTCTATTCACAATTTTTTTTGCATAGCATGTTGCCATTAGCAATGAGAACTCTTTTTCTGTTTCTGACTGAACGGGGCATGCATATGAAAGACATAAATGATTGTTTTCATAAAGAATCCCCTATTGAGCTGGCGCAGTGTATGAAAGATGAATAAGTTAGTATATCCGTTCAAGTGTCATTTGTGACCAATTTCCAAGGTACAAAGAGAGAAGCATCCAATATGCTTTGGTTTCATGGCTTGTGATCAAACTACATCATAATGGAAAAGAAAATTATGTAGTCAAGATATTTGTTAGGAGGGTCCGTAATTCAAGGGTCCCCATTCTCTATATCTTACATTCCATTCATTTGACACCATCTGCTATAATGTTATGTTTAAGTAATATTAAAGGGTTCTTCAATACCTGTCTTCTTCTTCTTCTTCTTCTTCTTCTTCTTCTTCTTATTATTATTATTATTATTATTATTATTATTATTATTATTATTATTCATGGAGTTTGGAGCAGATCCTAGTTTACAGAAGATACATTTTTTTACCCATTTGAAATACATTGAGGGCAGGAAGCCGAGGCAGTTTTCTGTGGAATCTTTGGAAGATACGGGCTGTGTTGGCCACCTCTTTCTGCTGCCGTCTCCGCGGGTGCAGAGGGACCGATAGCGCGAAGAGTGACTCACCTGAGAGTGTTGGCAACACGTTCGTACGCTATTGTCCTCTTTCATCAAGCGATAAGGACGCGTGTCGGGAGCTGCCGTTTCAACAGAATCAGCTTCCGCATTTGACTGGCGCAGCAACACCCGATCCCCGGGTTTCACTTGACATCCGAGCATGGCTATGGCATTTTCTGTAGGTTTTGTTGGTACAGTCTCTTATGAAGGCCGTGATGCCAAATGTGGTAGCACTTTTCTTTACTACTAGTGATTAGCTAAAGCTGAATTAAATAGCAAAGAAGTATTATAACATTACATGCTGTTACAGTGTAGCCACTGTCAGAGCAAACTTACTTGCAGGGATGTGGACCGATCTGAGTTTCGGTTCCCGTCCTCTCCCGTGAAGAAGCTTCTGAACCTGGGACTCCCCACTGATTAATATGGGATTCGGTCCGGCCGTTTCAGTTCCAACGGGGAATACTGACTAGTAATTTTTAGGTTCGGTCCATGGATCCAAGTCGGGTAAGAAAACCGGTGCACGTCGCTATTTGTAATGTTCCGTTCTCTTATACCTAACAATGTGAAAACCAAGAAGCTAAAATGCTTGAAGTGTAATCACGTTTTCTACAACATTTGTAATTTCAAAAGAGCAGTACCCTTACAAACGGGCTACGCATATTGCGCGATATTTCCTTCCTCTTCCTTGTCCTACACATACCCCTTATTTACACACACTTACATGCACTATACTACCACACTTTATGTCGGGAGAGCAATCGCGTACTTCGAGCTTGTCCCGGTTGTGGCGGTGCCCCGCTGGCGGGAATCACCTTCTTCACCAGCTAGTCGACGTGTAGGTCGGCACCGAATCTGACCATCCAGTGTGGGAAGAACACCGCCACTTTCTGTAATATAAAATGCAATACATTTATGGGACCAATGGCCATAACAGATAATGCGCCTGAAAACAATCAGGCAGAGGCTCGCGGAGTGGCCACGAGCGACTACGAACCCACGAAATTATTCTCAAAAGCAATAATATGCAAATAGACATTGACAGCAGAGAGCCAAGAAAAAGTCATAAAACAAACGGCCTAAATTAGCAGATGACACTGGTAACTTTTCATATAAATAAATGATACATAATACAAATGAAGCGTAATTTTCTTTGCATTAAAACGCGATTTTATCTCCGTAATCATGTTTTTGTTATATGAATTTTATCTCCATAAACATGTTTTTGTGCATATGCAACAAAATTTTAACTACTTATACTTCATAAAGTTGCCCCGATTCGAAATAATTTAGACTGGTTCCTTTTCTGATTACCCTTTTTTTTCTGATTAAGCGGAATTATTTTATTATTACACCTAAGTACATCAATTAGTAGTTATTGTGTATTATCTCTAAGCGCAACATTAACGCGGAACAAAGTAGTGTGACGGCAACAACAACTCGGGACAAACTGGGCGAAGTACATAAGTTTTAATTTCTCTTCGTAAGAAAAGAAAGTATTGTTAAGATGCGTCGGAAAACGGCGATTTTTCGACAGAAAATATCTTATTACTGAGCCTTGGTATCGAAAAAAGGGATAAAACTTGATCTTCTATGTATTAAATTGATTTCTCTAAAGCATTGTGTATTCAAAATCCATCTTTTGTGTATTGTTGATACCGAAAGAAAGATTGACTGCGTACGTCTGTGTGTCTATGGTCAACGCTAGCGCCAAGAGCGTTCAGGCATTTTTTTTCCAAAATTAATATTCTTGAGTTGAAAGGAACTAGAGGACCTCTAAGTTTAAAATGTATATTTTGGTTTTGGACGGTACTTCACATAAACCCAAAATTACCTTTTTAAAATTTTCTTAAAATATGGCTACAATTTTTTTCACATATTACACAAGAACATCACTTTTACTTTCTCTTCTTACTTCGTAAGAAGTAATCGTGCGCCCGAAAACTGCGATTTTTCGATAGAAAATCTTTTATTCCCGGGTCTTCATAAAGAAAAAGTGGAAAAAACCTATCTGTCCGTCTGTCCGTCTGTTCGTCTGTCTGTTCGTCTGTCTGTCCGTCTGTCTGTCCGTCTGTCTGTCCGTCTGTCTGTCCGTCTGTCTGTCCGTCTGTCTGTCCTTCTGTCTGCTCGTCTGTCCGTCCATCTGTCTGCCTGTCTACCCTTTCGTCCGTTCGCCCATGGTTAATGCTAGCGCATAAATTGTTCAGACGATTTTCTCCAAAATTGGTATTCCCCAATTCATTACATGGAACTCGAGGCCCTTTTAGTTTGAAACGGATATTTTGATTTTTAGAGAGTCTTTACGTGAAGCTTCAATTACATTTTACATTTCTTTTTCAAAAATTACTCCCAATTTGCTTATTAAACTCTTTTGTGTGATGGCGTCGAATTACCGATGACAAATTAATGGTACATACAGTTTGAGAGATTCCCCAACTAGAGAATGGATGTCTTATTTCACATATCCAATAGTCTGATGTTAATTTTGTTGTCTCTAATTATTCACAGATAAAATATATTGCGTTGATAGTACCAACTATCGAAACGCGAGTAAGTGACAGGTTAATATAGCTCAGGGTAGTAACTGTCAAAATCAGCAAACAACTACTGGCGCTACATCATCGCACACTTTCTCACACTAATTGTAAAGGCTACGCAATATTATAACTCATGCATGACTCCAACCATCCAACATTTCTTCCCCACCCTGGGCCTTGATCCCTCCTCTCCTTCTTACAGGCAAACACACACACATACACACACACACACACACACACACAGACGTGCACTTCACTACCACGCATGTAAGGAACTTCGAGTTTGCCGCGGCTTAGACAGTGTCCCATTGGCGGACATACCAGGAAGGGGAAAGCCCTGAAAGCCGACGTGTAGGACGGCACTGGATCTCTTGTTGATATTCACATTTGATAAAATGTGATACTGTGAAATATTTTTAATACGTAATGAGCAAGTTGGATGACTTCAAAAGTTGAGACCGACAAATTGCCAGTGTCACAGAAATGTAAAAGAAATGCTCATTGCACAGACATGTGTGGCCGCCTTCATTTCAGCAGTACTTTTATACTAATGCTTTCTGATTTATTATGCTTTTCATCCCTTCAGTTGTATGTCTGTTTTTGGTCGTTGCTTGGTAACGTTCTGGCTCCTTCCGCGACCAGACTGATACGCTCCTACCTTAAGGCGTTGACTATATGCTCGTCGCTACCGTGTGGTGTCCAGATTTCTGCGATAAGACTAGGAATGTTTTCCGGAGGCTTAGTGAAAAAGCCATCCGTCGCACAACTTGTGTAAGTACCGTTAATGAAGTGCCAGCGTAATCGACGTGCCTTTGAAGCTGGAATATATATCTTCTTGTTTTGTTTATTATCACGTGTTTAAGTGTGTGGTCGCAGGCGGGGAAGTGACATGTTATACTATAATGTAATGAATTCTCATACCCATTTATTATCTAGAAAGTTCAATACCAATTTAGCAAGGGCATGTTTTATACCAACTTACGAACTGAAAATTCATTTTATTCATTTGTGAAACAATATAGTATTATTTAATATTAAAATTAGGAGAATGGTTTTTACCTTTTACTTTGGTTCTTGGTATTGTAACGTAATGACGGAGTCGTTGGACGCATCAAAACTTGCGGTTTCAATTACATTCGAAGCAATTGAACTCACAATGTTAACAATTGAAGAACGCCTTCAGATAATATTCTAGTCGTTGCCATCTGCTCTGAATACAATTCCATTTCAATATTGGACGTCACTGTTCTGTAATTTTCTCTGTATTGTTAGTAGAAAATTGACGTACAAACATAGTGCGTCACTTGTGTGGGAAGTGTTGATTACAGCAGTCGTTTCGAAATTCAGGACTGAATTCTTCCGCCGCGTGGCAACTAAGTTTTATTGGAATCTGTGTTTTATCATGTAGTTTATTGTCTATTGCGACTTTTAAGTGAAAGAGTGTGGTTGTACAGGGTTTATTTCTTGGAACATCAACTGGGCAAACAATTTTCCATTAATTCGGTTCTCGTCTTGTGCGTCATTATTAATTTCTTCAATTTATCCGTGTCTTATAGAATAATAAAAAAAATATTAATAGATAATTGAAAGAAAGTGGAATGACTGCCATTGCCCTAAGGATGTGCAGACATTCAACTCGCATTAGAATTTTACGGAGAAATTTAAGAAGGAGGAAAATATGTTGCAGAAACCCTCAGGGATGTCAGTGCTTCCGTTTCGATAAATAACATATTTTATTCAAAGAAGATAGCAATTTATTTATTAAGTTTTATTTCAGTTTGTTGTTTAAATGGGGTTTTCGAAGATGTACAAAGAATCCTCTCGCCTACGCATTTGCAAAAAGACAGGATTACGCACAAAGCAGAGTTGCGGTTACACATAAATGCATCGACGGTTATCTTGTTTATGACGTACTTTCTTATCCGGTGTTAAATCAGGAAATGACGGCAAAAGGCATGAGACAAGTAAGAACAAGTATGGTTACTGGTTTATTTCATAGTGAGTTGGTATCTAATGCATTGTAATAAAAAGCAATTATAGACATACGCATTCTAAAACAAAAGGAGAGTAGCAAATACATTTCTTCCCACCTCTTCTATTAAAGTCTGTTTATTTAAATGATTTATTTTAGTGGTAAATGAATAAAGACGTTAGAAGGAGAATAAAATGTACCTTTCATTATATACCAATTACTATTGATTGTGTGTTAAACCATTTACACTGTTTCAAGATAGCCTGGAGAGCTTGTTACCCTAAAGGTATAACAGGAGGAAATATACTTACCACCATAACATACACGACTATCACCTCCATCACTACCTCCACTAACACCACTACCTCTACCACCACCTCAACCACATTCTCCACTACCTCTACCACCGCCCACCACCGTCTACCTCCCCCCCTCCGCCCACCACCATCCTCCACCCTA